>JAPWLS010000977.1:0-293950 GCA_028551675.1 Tineola bisselliella
GCATAAGGATGAATAAACCAATGGATAAGAATGCTGAATCAACTGAAAATACTGAATAGTAGAATAATATTATACATTTATATTTTACTTTAAGGCATAGTTTTAATAGCTTTTTTTTTTTGTTTAATTAACAATATTATAAAAATAAAGTTTTTGTCATTGTAAAAATTTTCAATAGGATAAAATTTCGAAACAAAATTTTATAGTTTACATTAATTTCTATATTCAATAAAGTATTTTTAAAATATGTTGATTTTTATTCAAGTCTCTTACTCTAATGCAAATCAGATTGGGATAACATAAGGCAATCCTGATCAGGACCATGTAAAAAATCCTAATCGGGACCATGTATGGTAATCCTGATCAGGACCTCATGGGTCATCTGCGTTACATCCTTATCAGGTCCTTGTTAGGTTACCTGACTAATACCTTATCAGGTTATGGGGTTAACCTGATAATGTCCTTATCGGGTCCTTATAAAATATTCTAGTCGGAATACTGTAATTTAGATGTGCATAGTAATTAATAATTGTGGAATATATTTCTACTGCAGCTAGTGCCGCGATGCAGACATTCTCCTTTTATTGGAAACTATTTCACTTCATACATGAGTTTTTAGTGTCACAGTCGTTTGACGCGAACTGGTCTGATGTAGGTTCACTTTTCAAACACATTTTTTTAAACTGGAAAAATTGAAATATTGGAGCTAAATTGACGTACATAGTGTATATTATGACCATTTCTTTTTTTGTTATAATTATATTGGTTAGTATTTTTAATTTTTGTTACTATATCAATGAATTGAAGCAACTTTTCCGCTTCATTGTGTGGAGTTGGCAGTATTTTACTGCTAAAAGGCTGTCCAATCTTCTTAACTATGTAGATGTGCAGTTATCTCTTTAGATTTAGTTACAAGGACTCCAAAAAGAATTAAATAACAGTATGTAAGGCGGCAAACGATAAATTGCAATATCATAGCTTGTTTACTAAATCCACCCTATTTGTATTCGCGTCTTTTGTTTTCATTTCATAGCAGTTTCCCAGTAAAAATGATATACAATGCGTTATAATATTACAAAAACAAGCAAACACCGTTAAGGTTTATTATGAGACGAACTACAGGGTTTATATAGTCCGGTCTTATTATCTGGAGTATTTTAGTACAAATTGTCTACCTCCATAAATTAGAGTCTATCTGGTGACGCTATCGAAGCAAACATACAGATATGGAGGGCAAGAGTCGATACCATTCTACATAAATTTCACTTATCTACTTCATTTCGTACAATTTGTACACATGGCTCTCTCTAACTTACATCCCACCTACATATAATACGTCAATATTTATTTGACGGTTTCTATGCCGCAGTGGTCAGAGCGCCAATCTTTCACGAGAAACACATACTATTTATTTTAATACCCATTCATTTTAAAAAAGTAAGTTTTTTAGTTATCTTATTATTAAAATGTGATTTGTTTATATTTGCATCTAACGGTTATTGATTGGTAAATCATTTGAGCTCAGAACAGATATCAGTTAACGCTGCGAGACGTAATTCATATTCACTTGTTTAGCACAAATCAGTTAGCGTGAACATTTTGCATGTATTCTGCTAATTTTTAACTAACAAGTAAAAACATCGCAGTAAGTAATCGACTTAAAATTATAAAAATACGTATTTAAAACATAAAAGTTAATAGCTTTGTTATGGGATGGTGAAAAGGCTATGAATTTATGATTTTTAAACGTTACGGTCGGGTTGTTAAATTTAGGATAAGACTTAATTAACAATTGTTATCTGAGTGTAATAGGTGAACCCGGATTGTGGTCACGAAAGTTGCGCTGACCACATCACAAACGTTTACTTACCAATGAATTAACAATAATTCAGTAAGTAGGCCTGTATTCAGAAATAACACTTGAGCGATGTTTGATCTGTTATCATCTGATCATTACTCACATGCATTTTATATCATTTTATGTAGTGAAAATTATTTACTAATAAATCTTTAAACAAGGCAACCATTAGACAGCGATTAAAATAAAATAGTAATATGTTGCATATATGTACCTATATGTATTTCAAACATCTAATTTAAATATTTATTCGTATTTTTCCTTTCTGTTATTTATAATTAATAAGTAACGATTGAAATGATTTCTTATAAATGCATA
This sequence comes from Tineola bisselliella, assembly GCA_028551675.1. Classification (NCBI taxonomy): domain Eukaryota; kingdom Metazoa; phylum Arthropoda; class Insecta; order Lepidoptera; family Tineidae; genus Tineola; species Tineola bisselliella. The sequence goes on from JAPWLS010000977.1 coordinate 2,177, forward strand.
TAACAGCGCAACGACAGTTACCTGACAGTAGACAGTTGGAATGGATTATTATCATTGGTCAAAAATCATGTCAACAAATCTTCAAGCATGTGATTGGTCTATTTTGTTTCGTACGACTAAGTGACATTTGAATCTAAGTGACGTTTTGATCTATTGGTAAAAGATATAATTATTACAAACTAAACTCTGGCAAAAGCTCTCTTTAAATGGATGTTAAAAAAAAGGAAACCAAGAGGAATATTTGATGGCATGAATGTCACGAATTGAAGCTACTTTTATAATGTTCTTATCATCCTTTTAAATAAATATAAAGGCGTATCTAAAATACATTTCTATAGAAGTAAACACTAACGCCTGCATTTAAACCCTTTTTCGAGCTTAATTAAACTAGATGGTCATTTAAAAGAAATCCATTAACAAAGGTCCTTTGTGTTTGTTCCCGACAAAGAATAACGCCATTGTTATTTTATAATTTTGCTAGAAGTGTTACCGGCTGCTATAAATGGAAATAATAATTTCGTTAGAAAACTGCTACATTTTTCTAGGATTTAACAAACGATATTCCACGTTTAGTGTTTTAATATTTCTGAATATATTATTAACTAAATGATATTTATTATTATTATCAATAATAATATAATTTAAATATTTTTAAAAATCTATAAGAATAATTGATTTTCTCTCACAAACGCGATATTTTCAGAAATACTTGTTTTTGATAACGTTTCCTTAATACTTCAATACCGGCCAAAGTTTATTTAAATAAATTAAATGAAAAGCCCTTTAAGAATTTTCACTGAGTGTCCAGAAACTCGAATTCAATTTAATATAAACTCAGTAAAATCGAAGCTTACATCATAGCGGCGTCATAATTTTAATTTTAGCTTTTCATTCTTACTGTAGTCGTATTTCTCTTAGAAACAAATGAAATTGGTTGCTGTTATGGCGTCGCTAGAGTAATCCCAGGCTAGAGCTAAGGGGAAGACAAATACATTGTATCATCTTGTTAGAGTTAATAAGATTTACGGCAACACGAATAAATGTAATTATGAAGAAAATATTACACGCCATCGTCCCGTAAATGTCTGTCAGAGTTACCTATTTCGCTTGTCGGGGGAACGTTGCCCTTAATCACAGAGTTATATAAAAAATGTCCAGCTTAACCTCGCGCCTACGAAACGTGCTGAATTAGCTGCTACAATATTACTTTAATATATGTGACTCACTAACAAGATTTCATTTTAGCGTTTGTTATTTATTCGCTGTAATATGCTCTATATATAGGTATAGTTAATATAAATTCCCAATGGATTCCCTTTTGACATAAATATACACCGAAGTTGACCCGTCCGCTTTATTATTTTATTATGCTTCCAATTTTCTTCGAACTAATTCTTTCTATGTCTTGCTAAATTTTCTTTGAAACAATCTATGTAATTACTAGTTAAGTTGAAGTATCTTAAATTGTATCCTTCTAAGAGCATTTATTGTAAAATATTACAATAAAAGTTATACCACATAAATAAAATGTATTTAAGAGACAAAAATCTTTGAAAGTAGATACACACAAGAATTTTGTTAAGAAGTTTTGGCTGCTTAATAATAACTAAGTTGCGTCCAAGTTTATAAGACAGCAATCCCATAGGTAACATTTTGTAATTTGATTGTTATTCTTCAAAGTTTAAATTGTTATGCCCCAATTCGCAGTATAGCTTTAAACCCTTGTTTACAAACATGCGTACTCCCTCAATCTCTAAACGTTCTCGATTCTTCTTTAGATTCGGTCTAGTGATTAATGATGTGGTGATCCAATGTCGGGATAATGTTGGGATAAGGGAAGCGTGATCGATTTGTTTAATTAAAAATAATGATGCAGAGTTCCATCTATTCGACCGAACATATTAATATATACGACAGCTACCATGACAGTTGGGTACCGCGTATTTACCTTCATGATAAATAATATATCAATATCCAAATTGATTTGTTTTTGAGATTGTTTTTCATAAATGAATGCATGGTGGAGATTATTTTGTGTGGGTCGCAGAGTTTTTATGTTTTTATTTCGATGAATGCTTTGCAAATTGTATAGCGAAACTTTCATGTCACTGAGATTAAGCTAAATGAAAAATTGCTGTGTTTGAACTCTTAACATTCTCGCATTTATATGAAAATCTAGGTTAGTAATAATAATAACTTACAAGGGAACCAATTAACGATCATATAAAGCGGAGAAAAGCCATAAATTGTACGATATAGTCTACATTAATCGAAATAAGCATCGCAATTGGAACTGCTTGTACGTAGTTAGCGATTATGAATTCGCATTGTATTGGGCTATTAACTACAAAGGACAGAAATAAGTTTGTTTGTTGTACCACGCTCCATGTCGGCGGGACAAGTTTCATACTACATAAATTATCTTGAACAAGAAGCGCGTGAATTTATGCCAGCAACGTCGCCCGATATGGCGCACTGTTTAGATTCTCATTATTCAATGGGGATATTAAATTATAAATGGAACAGGTTCAAAGGAAAACAAATGCTTATCGGTCGACGAAGAATATTAAACGTTAGCTTTTGTCATATTTTGTCGGCATGCATAAATATAGCTTAAACAATCCTTTTCCCAGATACTGAAATGACGTTCATTTATTCTCATATAAGTCTGGCCTGCTCCACATATATTACAAAAGTTTTCCTCATGTATTAGCTACGATATTAGCGGCTGTACGTGTAGCTGGCGTTAGAGTGATGCAAAAATATAATCATTTCTGTTTCGTATTATTCCTTTATTATCCCAATAACGGTTCGGCGCAACCCATTAAGGTCATCGGAATAGGTATATAATTGCCTTTCTGTTTTGTATCGTAATGCTCCTCAACCTTCACCCCTTAATAATATAAGTAATGTTGCTCCGATTAATGCCTTATCATTACTATAAAAGGATCCTAAAAGAAGAAAATACCAAAATAAATTTAGAATCTAGTTGCTCTATATTCGGTTAATTCATTTTATTTCACAAGTAAAATTTATGACAACTTACAAAATAGACTATAAATAAACAATTTTCCTCTCCATAAATCGTCTGTAACAACAAGAAAACTGCAAATATATGCAGATGGAGATGGTTTTGTTATATCGTAGTTTCAACGCCTGCCACCGCGAAACACTCGTCTGCTCTGAACCTTATGCTTGAGCTGTAACCTTTTCTCAATCTAAACTTTCACGTAAAATTCTTCATTTCAACGTGTATATAAAAACTTACTTTGAAGGATAAAATAATATACCTAAGTTTTTGATATATTTTACAATATTTTGGGTTCATCCACGTGCAGTATCTACATAACTACCAACGGAAGACTTTTTTAGACAACGTAATTTTAGTTTATGTATTGTTATAAAAATGTACAATTTTAAGTCAGTTATAGAAAGGAGTTAAACAATTCATTGATTAAAGAACATCGATTAAATATCTTTAACTGAATAAGTTACGATACAATGAGAGAAAAATCTCCTGTTTTTCTTCATTGTAACAAACGCGTGCTAATAAGCTATAATTAAAATTACTTAAATAATATCGTGACTAATCAGAATAGACCACACTGGCGTTCATTAGGGGCCTATGGCTGATATGATGAATCAGAATATAGCTATAATAATATTTTTATGTTTTCATTTTAAATATAGAACTGTTATTAGTAAATTCGAATTCATTGGAAACTATTTCAAATTAACTTTATCAATAAGCTAATATAAAATGAATCCATACAAATCAAATAATTTGATAGAAATTTCAATGTATTGATATTTAGAGGTTGCTTTCAGAAGCCTTGTGAATCGCAAATACAAATTGGACAGTTCTGCTCAGAGATTATTAATAACAACAATAAATCTATTAGGTACTATAATAGTAGGTACATATATATTGGTACAGTGTAATGATTTTCTTGTATCAAAATAGAGTGCATAATCTTGTTGCAGAATTATATTGCACGAGCCGTTTAGTCAATTGTTTGTGAATAGAACTTCATTTGGTTTCTAATTGATAAACTATATAGAAATTAATTTCAAATTAATGTTATTTGTAAATTATAAATATGATATTATTCAAATTAAAATTCATTAATTTATACAACATAAGTTGATCCCTTAAGAGTTAAGACGTAACTTATTGAAACAGAATGACTATTTCGTTTTTCAATTCAATTTAGAATAATGTCAAATAATTGACAAAATTGCCTATAACATAATTAAAATAAAGATCATTATTTGCATGAAAAAGATTTATTTTAAATGATCCTAAACTCTCAATATCTTTTATAATCCTATTTATTTGTTTCAGGTGTGGGTGTTAAAGGTTTATATCGCCTTTGTTCTGATATCCATAGTACAGGATATTTTAGTAAATGTACCTACATTTTGTACAATTGAATCATTTATAAATTACGTAGTTAATGATTGTATCTTAGAGTGTACTGAGTACCTACATTGATAGTTTCTTACATAATTATAGAACTTTATCTATTTATTCATCTGTTTATTTCAGGGAAAGATAAAGATAAGATAGTGCGTAAACTTTTCATCGTTTTAAAATGTCATATTTATAATTTATAGCAATGGTATTTAAAGAGAGTCACTGGCATGAAGCCAGCAAATGCGGTTCAAATCCTCTTATACAAATGTCTGCGTTGACAAGGAAAAAGCCAACCCTTATGATTTATACACAAAACGTAACACACACAAATATTACTACGTGACAAAAAAATGGTGGTAAAAGATTAAACGGAGAAAGTTGACAATGTTTTCCACACAAACCTCCAGCACTTAAAATTCTGCTTGCCCTTGATTATGAACGGGAAATTATCCACACAATACATATGAAGTTCTGAATAAACGTAACGTAAATAGTCAATCGATCAAACGTAAATAGCACAAATCGAAACTAGAAAGTAAACTTCAACTAAACCATTTCCATGTTACAACATCGCCCTTTGCGTATTAAGTGCTTATCTGCTACAATTTCCAGTTTAGTGAAGCCACTGGAGCACAAACATTGATTTTCGGACGCACGGTCCGTTCCGCAGTTTCGTCCAATTATTTCTCTCGGTTGCTATTTCCATACTAACGAAGCTTGTAACGATAGACAACCTCTCAGCACGGCAGCGGCTTTGTGCTCAATATTAATAAAAGGTCATGCTCATGCTTTGACATTTCATACCAGTTACGGTTTCAAGAATAAGAGCTTGTTGAAACAGTCAAATATTAAAGCTTTTTATGTTAATAAACCAATCAATGAACTTGTGGTGTAATATTAAACAAAAATGTAAGTTACACGTATTCTCGTAAAAAAGTCATAAAAGTATCTGACGCCGGACTAAAAGCTTGTTTACGCCATTATCAATTCAGTAAAGGTCAAAGGAGAAAAGGCCACTAAAATGGATAATTGCTTTTTTGAAATTCTCTTTAGATTGAACAATCTGCATTTTATCCCTTGAGGGAATTCAAAATTTTATCATTTAAATTGGCGTCGCCTGCAGCTAGAGGTTCTGGCAAAGGCAGTTGGCGTCAGGCGCTGTGAACTGCTTCGGGAAACTTCGATTAACGAGTTCCGAAGATTTAGTGGCGCCGTAATCGCTTAAGAATTATGTCCTTGGAACCTCTGTAGACTATTTTCTTGGATTTATCGTGTGTTTTCGATAACGTTGCGTTTACTTTCCGATCTATGTAATGGCGATAAGACCCTGACTTCACGTTTTTCGTCTAACTACTACCAATTTTTCCATTGACATTCGTTCAATACATTTTAATAAGTAACAGATTTTGTAAGCCTTTGAAATACAAAATTTTAAAATAAAATATTCTTATAAAAATATTAAAAGAAATTGGTAAAATACCTCTGTTCCCAAAAAGCTTATAAAATTCCGAGCGAAGGTTGTAAACCAATATTTTAATTAAAGAGTTAATATTGTTTTTAAAGTTTTATTTTGACAAATCTTTTTTCCAAATGTCTGTCGTTTATTTTAACTATTATATTAAATTGTTTGCCTCTATCCAGATATACTAAAATGTTTTTATACTACTTACTAAGTCAAGATATACTATAACTTATATGAATAACTAACCTAATACCTACGTAGATCCACAACATCGCACGTGAAAATACAAATATAAACAAAAACTTTATTAAGGGTAGTTACCACTTTCCCGGTGCATTTTTTCACTTTAAAAAACTTTCCCTGGTACGGTACAACTTTCCTTCCGTCATTAAAGGTGCATTATGAGATACGCTGGGATCCAGGATTTTTACATAAAAGTTTGTATAGACCGTGCCAACAACTCTATCCGTATACAAAAGACCATCCATATCTATTCATACATTTAGCCAAATCTAGTGAGGCAAACCTTCAAACATCGAAATACAAGCACATTTTAATATAATATATCAGGATAAAGTAGTAACATCAAACAATGAAGACGTAGGTAATATCAAAATTTCAGCATTAATGAGTGTATTATTCACAATACGCCGTTACGCTCACGTAGCCAAAATAATAACTCAGTATAGTTGTGGTTCTCAGTTGCGGTTTAATTCCGAAGCTATACTATATCTGCAGTAAATTACACTTTAAATTTCTCTTGTGTAATATAATGTTACGCGTCAAATATCAAGTTGGAGATGGAGCCTCTTTGAAATTAGTTCGTCAAACTAATAATTACAAAGTTTTATTGATGCGCATCACTTTGTGACGATCAAACTTAGTGGAAAATATCTTCATTTAAACAGAATTTGGTTTGTTGTAGACTTGAAATTAATTTACAATTACCTACTAACATTTCGCCGCCATTTTCTGAAAGTTTTCGTATTTCGTAGAGATATAATTAAAAAATAAATATAAGCTACTAATTATATAACTTATTTAAATGTACAACTTAGTTTAGTTTGTCGTGAGCGACGGTCGCAATGTCTCGCTCCATGAAATGACTTATCAAAGTAGTTAATAACTTACCGGCGCATTTTTATATTTTGTTTACTCGTGTACACGAATAACTTAAATCATAGAAATAAAATTGAAAAATATGGATTTGATTACATATATATACCTAATCGTTTAAATTGATTTATATTGAAAAATAAACTTGGCAAATGTATTAACAATTGAACTATATTAGCAAACTATTGAAGTAAAATTAATGAAACGGTTAAAAGGAATGAAGTTAGTACAACTATTTGTCAATCAAATCGCAAGAGAAAACTGGTGATTCTTTGAGGAAACTCATTATTATTTCTTGAACAGCAAAACTTGTGACCAAAGTTAGAGAGCCACGGCCTCATTTTGAAGTTAATTAAACGGCCCTCATTGGAGACGTCTTCATTACTTGCACCCTCTCAACTAGTTCCCAGTTTTCTCACTAGGGGACAAAAACTTTCCAAACGTTTTTTAGGCGTTGATTGTGTTTAGTTGTTCGATGTGAGTTCTCTCGTGTAACTAATTTTCTAAGTAATATACAAGTGTAATTAATCTTGGTAGCTTCGAATTATTCCTACAAATTCACTTTATCACTTCACCGAGTACTTTGTACGTTGAAATATTTTTACACGAAACAAAATATCGGCTTCATATCCATCCATCGTTAGATTGGTACAAAAAGCACTCATCTATTATTCCATCCTTCCGAATGTCAACGATCATTGTTATTCTCCATCGCTTTGTTTGCTTTGACAAATTCGTTTTAGTGTTCATGCGTGGAGACCTTGTGCCATATTCTTTTTAAGTGCTTAATCATTTATGCAAATAATGAATTGAAATCGCTTTATCGGAAAATACGAATATTTTATTATAGCATTTACTGTGTAATTAAAAATCTTTAATTAACTGAATAAACAGTTTAGCACACAAATTAAATAATGAACAATAATTACATGGCAATAAATAACGTTATTAAATTTTGTTTTGAAAGGTGGATTACAAAGCGGCGCTTATTGTACCATATATCACATGACATTGTGAACGTTTGGCGGCACACAACCACATTGTGACCGCAGAGAGCGTGTGTTGCACATCTGAACTTCAGCGCTCGTTGCTGTAAACTCATTAGGCAGAAAATTCGAACAAGGGCCCAATTCTTAGAATACTAAAGCCGGTTGTTTACATTTTATAACTATGATGTTTAATTTTGTTTATTGTATTTTCATTTTATCCAATAATTGTCTGTCATTATACTAATGCAATCTAAACTATATGTAAGCATGTATCATTATTTTTTAAATTATCATCCTAACAATGTCGAGATCGCGAGAATTGCTTCCTTGTATGCTAAAAGGCTACACCCTCTTTTGACATTAATTAAAGACTCCCACCAACTCTTCATTATAAGTATGGCACGTTAGACTTGTCTGCTTGCTTTCATACTTTTATGCGGGTGAAACTGATTTATTTTCCAACACATTTTCTCTTAATATAATAACTGTGCGGTAATCGGTTTGCGTAATATGCCACATTTATTTCCTTGCTTAGTATTTTGGTTTTATACACATCGTACTCGTTTGTCGTAGCTTGTAGCAGTCGTAACATTTATTGTTTGAAATGAATTTATACACATAATCAGATTCACCGCTCTTATTCTTGAGGTAAGCTGTAACAAGCTGCATTATCTTTAAATATAAAATTCAATGATTTTTATTCCTTACCTTCTTAGGGTAATAACCCTCGTTTTAGACATCGTTGCCACAGTTCCGAGTTGGAACTTAATTAAATGGTTGTCACGGTAGTATCTTCATTTATTGGCACCGCGTCGCCGGCGCCAGGCTGTGTACTCCCCTCTTTACCCCTAGACAGAACTACCCTCCTCACCCACCTAAAAATACAAGTAACTCCCTTGATGAAACGTTTACATTGCTTGTTTATTCCACTCCTAATTAAAGTATACAAGAACGAAATTGAAAGATATTTACATAACTAAATTAAAACTTTATGTTTGTAATTTTTTATTATTGTTTTGTTAAGTCTCGGAACAATAACGCTGTTGTTTTAGTGAAACTGCTTATTAAAAGTTAGCACAGTAATCCGAGCGTATTCATACTAATTATATTATTTAAACTGTCTGAAAATGTATAGTAATATGGATATAACTCCTATCTGAACAGACACAAAGAACAAAATACTTTCTGACAATTAACTTCATATATTTTGTATATATTGCTCACTTTTAACAATAATATAAACTGGTTGTTTCAGGCGTTACTTTGCAGAAATCCATATTAAAGGAAATTATTTAAAATTATTTTGCCGAGGCGACCACACGTATCCTGATGATGCCACGTGAAGTGGCGAAAAGCGTCGAGACAAGTTATTGAATGTTGGTGGAGGTTCTTTTCCTTCATCGACCTAATGTAGCGGGAATTATAAGCAAAAAAATTTTAAATAATTTCCTTTAATAATATAAACTGTAAAATAATGTAAACTGTATAATAATTTTCACTGCCCTATTATGTTGGTTTTAATTGCAGACTATTCGCTGAAATGGCGTGTTGGTTATTGAATAAATTAAGCACTTATTAATAACGGTTATGAATGGTTACTTCATCTTTTTCTTGTTACCTACTAATTATTATTTTACTGTGTTGCTAATTATCTTTCTAATTTCTCTACAAATGTTTGAAGAAAAAAATATAATTTATTCGGTGATATTATTATCTACATAAATTGTATATACGTCTCAAAACCGTAGTTTTCCCCATTGGAACTAATTGTTTATTTATCTCATAAATTCCGGCATCCGCGGACAAAGCATAATATTGTCGTCGAATTATTTTTTCATATGCGAGCGAGGGCAAACGACCACGTCATCATTCGTTCAGCAGAGCTTCGCAAAATAAGATAAACCGTTTGAAGCATTTCCCGCTTTCGAAGAGCGCTTTACGAGGGTCCGACAAATCCCTGAAATGGTTCCGCGTGGTGCTCAAACTTGGCAATTTCTGTCCCCAACCCGCGTTTCAATTTACCCCTTGTGTCGTTTGTAGTGGAGAGCGAAATAAAAACTACATTTTGTTTTCCCTCGATTTGCAATTGCACGAGATCGTGGTGGTTACCAACACGGGTTAAAGCCTTGTTTCATTTTAACGACTATTTATTTGTATTCAGAGGGTTACCAAAATAGAATTTTCTATAATGAAAGTCGTTGAACCTTTGAGGGTTCCAATTTATTTGTTATACAATAATAATTGAACTTGCGATATTAAAACATTATATTACTCGGTAATTAAAAATATACATCTTTTTAAATATAGGTATATGTATTCGTATATTGCTTTTATTTTTAAAGTAATATAAAAGAAATTTACGATATTACAAACATGTTTTTAAGAGAAGAACACCCTTTATTTTTATCTGTTATTAACTATGTAACTGATACTATGCCAAAAAGCATCCAATATAAATTTCACGTAGAACATATAAATAGGATATTATTTTGTGCGATTAAAAATAGCACAATGTTTCTTATTTAATTTATTATATTATATTGTACAACTCATAATTGTAGGTTTTATAATAAATTCGACGATTTGTGTTCTGCATAAAACTGGGAATTGTCATAAATCGTGGAGATGCCGTGCGGTAATGGACCGTTAAACGTTTATCTATCTGCGTCTGAATTACGAATCTCGTTTGCTATCAACAATTCTTACTATTGATGTATTGAATTTTCTTTATTCGCTCTCAACAATATTCGATTCTCGTCCCTTTCATTTCCTTCCAAAGTAACGTGGTTGGAAGTTGGATTTTTATTGTTCTGATTGGCTATTTGTAGCTATGATTGAAACTTTTTTTTAGAAATTGAATCATTTTTATTTTACTATACATATTAACCACATTTATCAACTGTTTCACACTCACACTAAACACATAGTAGTATACATATAGTCATTATTTAAGGTATTAATATATATGCCCATTCATTTTTCAAAACATATTTGAGTCGAACAAACAATTGGTACCAATTTATTGTCATAAAGAGAATGCTCCAGTAAGTCAAGTGTATTGCCTTTTAATATATAGAATAAACCTACTGGCACGCAATAAACGCAGAAGCGCTTTTCAATGGGGAAGCAGAAGCAATTCACCGATAGACAAATACTAATAACTTTCATATTTTATTTACCTACACACTTTACCCTCTTCCGTTAGCTAACGTCGCGTAAACGTTCAATACACAATGGCATATACATACAATGCCATAGAATAAAACTATTCATTTTATCACCCTTCAGAAAGCTACGTTATGAGCAACCCATTGCAATAATGTAGACAACAACAATACTTCTATTTTCGAACAGATAAATATGAAAAAATATTCAGAGACGATATTCGAATGTTAAACATGATACTTTCTGAAAGACAAATGACAATTGTGAGCATTTTTTATAAAGCTGCAATCGTGGTTTTGATTGAAAAAAAAAATGGATAAAAAAGTAGCATCGATTATTGTGCGTTAGCTGCTACGCCAGGCTAAGCGTAGGTAGAGATGCGGTTAGGTTTTTAAAAAGAAGTAAAAAAAATACCGCGCAGCTGAAAGTATTGAAGCTCGAAAAACAGCGAAAAAGACTCACGATTGTAATATACAACAGTATATTGCGAAGTGCAGTGAACATATGGGTTATTGCCTTGTAAATTGGGAATTGTTACATTTGAAATTACGACATTGTATTTTTAACTTCATTTTTTTTGTTTCTTTACTTTACTTTAAATGAAATGGACAAAATAAAATGAAAGCAAGCTTTACATTGTTGTAACATTTAAATCAACATAAGTTAAACTACATTCGAACAATAATTTACAGTAATATAATGTTACATTTAAGCGCATTCGTTCGATTTCACAGATCACGTGCTTGGTCGTACATTCATAGACACGTGTAGCAACCATACGTCAGTGGGTGCACACGAGCCACCGGCTATTTACACGGCTACTGTTTTCCACACCCATGCTTTCTTCTCTGATTATTTTACACGTATAGTGATAATGTTAAATTCAACATTTATGTTGTCTCGTTTTATTTTATGGTTTAAAAAATATATCTTTGTTTATATTATTCAGTAGTAGGGATTAATTATATTAGTTACATTCGAGCAAATAAGCAAATTGTCATAATTGTACAACAACTACAATTTGTATTTTGCCAACTTTCAACTGGAAAGTTTTTTAATTAGAATTTTGCATCGGTTAAAAAATTGGTAACCGTTATTATCGTTAAAGGATTTCTTAATAATGCTTTTTTCGAATCACTTTTTGACGAAAGTGAGTTAAGCTATTCTTCTGCGGTCGTAATGAAATTATATTAGAATTTCATTGCAGTGATTCCGCTATTCTTAACAATCTTATTGGTTATTCCAAAATAGTAGGCGAAATAATAATAAAACGAGTCCTTTTTGACGATCTTTTCTTGTAAGTACAAGTAATAAACCAGCCGAATAACATTCAAAATATTCATAAATACCTACTATGTTATTCAGAGGAGTAGTATATTTTTATTGCTTTTGTGTACATAAAAGGGGGACGAGCTCTTTCTTTCTTTCCTAACTTATGTTTTAAATTCTCATTTCGATGTTTTGCACCAAAGACGTGGATTCAACGCCGCAGCTGTTCGCTCTGATTATGCTAACGATAATGTGACAGTAAATCAGAATTACTGCTCTTCTCTCCGAACTTACCATCCTAATCTACCTTCAACCTGTTTTGGGATGAAATACTGACAATGTGCCGCTTAATTATTATGACCTAAAACAAATTCAATTTTGAGATTGTTTATTTAGAAAAGAAGGTATTATTATTGACTATACGTTATGTCCCCTGTCAAAAGGATAATAAAAATTACAAATAATTATTGTTTCATATACAAATCAAGTAATATAGCAAATATATCAAATATTGAATGTGCGTACCTAAGTACGATATGAAGTCAAACATTGGAACGTTATCACGAAACGAGTTCGATACCAAATCTAAACAAACCGCGCCAATTTTTCATTTGATCAAGCCAATCTGACGGTTTTCAATTACAGAGGATGGGCGATGGGCGGTGCGGTCTGTTTATCCAATCTCTTTTACATATACTGCACCCCGCTGAGTACGGCGATAACATTTCTTTAAAGCTATACTGAAATATTATCTTTGCAATTATTGTTATGGATCCTATTATTTATGTTTGTATGTTTTCAAATGAAAAGTTAAATAATTGATTGGGCGTATTATGCCTGTTATTAATTTAAATTCAGAGAAACCACCTCAAAGAAAGCCACAGGCGCGTATCAATTGTTTTTTTCATTGTGTAACAACTAGGTAGTTACCCAAAAATATATAGATAAAGAATAAAATTCCAATATATTCAATTAATATAGGTATATATTTTGGCACAGAAACACGTAACAAAACCGCTATGCTACATGTGGGGATAATAACGTAGTTCCGGGAGGGGTATAAGTATTATATTTAATGTTATAATTCGATATTGGTTAAATGCGTATCTGTAATATAATGCAAATCAGCAGTAATGTTTTGGAATTTGTATGATATAATAAATTAAACAACAATAATAAACTATGACATTCCATTTAAATTTCAGCAAATGCGGATTCTAAAGTGCTCGCTCGTGCTTTGCTCTCTGCAGTTTTACCGTCGGTATTAACGTTTACCCTTTTAGATATACCGTATGTTGCGGGGAAATTGCTTCTGTCTTTGACACCGTTTATAACGCAAAACAAAGTGTCGCTCTACTGTTATATTTTTTAATAATTTTTCAAGAATAAATTGCTTTTTTCTTCTATTCAGAGGCTGTGCGGGAACAAGAAGCGAGAGGTCAAGTTGTATAACTTCTAACTAGTTCAAACTATATAATAATTATTCACATCCTAAACATTTGTATTTATTTATTTTGTGCCAGATCTTGCATTGTACCGTTCAAAATAGATACATTTTAAGCAGCTCTCAAAATTCAACGATAACAACCATCTTAGAGATTACGTTTTAGGTGTTTTTGCATAGGATTAAGCTCGGAATAAATTTTACTTCCCTCGGTTTTATTTGTAGCCAGTAACCAATACTTATTTGTTCTAAGATTATCCTTTTCGTACTTAAAATTTTGGGTATACAGGATAAGTTTTGAATTTAAAGTAGACTATAGATATTAATGTATAAAATTTTTATATTATGTTAAATATACATGTATTTATATAAAATTAAATAATGCCATGTGAGAGTATTTCAGAGGTTGGATATAACTTCAGAGTGATGATGCGTTTAAACGTAACCCAACACTATAGGTAAAAGGTATCACTACTAGAATAACTTCGAATAATAAAATCACAAAGTAAAAATATATAAGCATAAACCTATTAGCATTATAAGAAGAAAAAAAACACCATTTTTATTATTAAATTTAAAATAAGGTATTGGTAAACATCTCAAAAAGAAACACGCTTTGTATGTATAGTATCAATATAGCTCCCTAACATTCTTTTAAGGTATATGAAGTACAAAAACATAGAGCTGAGGTAAACTGCAATCTTAGAACGAAGAGCGTGTGTATGGTGAACAAACATTATGATATTTCATTTTTTATACCCTCACAGCACTCGCAACTATAACCTGCTGTATTTATAACTCATATTTGCGTGTATGCATCCACGTGTTAGAAATACGTCAGTTAGAAGACGTAGCGCCCATTTGAACACAATGGGGTTGTGTTTGAACCCCGCGGCTACGTACCAGTCAGAATAAAGGTTGCTTTCAAACAGAAATACGTCTCCGCAATTTGTTAGGTGTGCTTGTACTTTGAATACTTGAATCCGGTTGAATTTTTTATTGTCGAATAAATCCTTTGACTGCAAAAGAAAATAAACCACTAACTGTCTTTTCTGGCATCTATCTAACATATAAAATAAAAAAGTTTAATTTCATTTTACATCACAATAATGATAATAAATCCATTATTGCATAAAAAACTGCAGAAAAAACAAAAGATGCTCATTGTGCCATCTACACACAAATAAAACGATTTTTTTCCTGACAACCACGAGCGAAATTGTGATGAAAGGAACGATTGTTGCAAATTGAGATAAAATGAAACATATAATTAATTAATGAACGCAATAAAGACATTATAATAAAATAAATATTGTTAAAACTATGCTTTCCTTTCTGCAAATAAGTTAAAGGATTTGGCGAATGAACGGTTAATAGCAGAACTTAGTGTCATACCAATCCCCATGAGAAAGAGCGTTGCAATTTGTTCAAGAACTTTGAGGAAGACTTAAAATAACTTAAGGCGAGAGCAAAACGGTAAGTGTAAATCAATTATACAACGTCTTTGAGTATAATTATTTCTTTAAAAATGCTATTCTAAATAGAACTTAAAGATAAGAAAGCATTAGTTTTTACTTTACACACCTAAATATAGACACACTGCTGTTGGTTATTGAACTTGAAGCGACTTAGTCGCATTTCCAGATCAGCTTTGTCTGTCTGCAGGCATGCTTCCCTAGTGGCTTATGTCTCCATTTAAGCTTAATATCATGCGGAGTTTGATCTGATAGAAAAAACAATGTACACGCGTACTCTATATCAGTCGTATAAAATCAAAAACAACAATATGATTTGCGCTAAAGCGGCAAATTCCTGTTTTTGATTCTATACGACTGATATAACATACACTTAACTCACTGATATGTCGTATTGTGATCTAAATATTGCTAGATTTTCTAAAAAAATATTGTAAGTATTTTGATCAGTAGTTATCGTTAGGAGTATGGTAAAAATAAATAATATAAATAATTTAAATTAGAATTAGTTTGATTAATTTATCAAAACAGTGACATCAATGCACACAAAGATCTTATTGAAAATATGTCCAACCAATTGGAAATATATTACATCTATGAAATTTTCACACAAATAAGACAAAGGAAACTTACTTGAACCTCTTCAGTTATCTCTTTGTAGTTAAATCATGCAAATAATCGTCGTGACTTTTGATTCGAAGATATTTATCAATTATTAGTGTCTAGTCTTTCTTTGAATATTTATTTCGAACGACATATGATCTCTCTTTTTCACACTATCAATAACTAAGAGTTCAATAAACGGTACATGTTGTTAGCTTCTCCTGTCAAAAATGAAGCTTATGACTTTTTATTGTCAATAAGAAAGTGTTAAAACAGTTCAAATTGTTGGAGTGTAACAAGTGAAATTATCACAGTAGCTTTACAGAATCAGTAACAGCTGTCTCCGCTCATGAACCGCACTCTACATCAGCCGGAGTGCGATCACACACTGTATTTCTATAAGAGACAATTATTCACATATACCTATTTATTATATACACATTTTGGAATCTATGGATACCTATGTAATGGATTATAAACTGAATAAAACAAGTAGACAACTCATGTTGATATTTGTTAATACTTACGACAACCCAAATGTAGAAGATTCTACGAAAACAATTTTGTTGTCAATATTTACCTATTGGATTAAGCCGAAAACCATTATGTGCCGTTCAGTAACTACTAAACATTAGAGCAACATGTTGTTGTTAACGAGAGAGTTTAAAATGAGTGGGTATCGGCTGCCCACTACACAATTTTAGTCCATCAAGCTTTTAGTTGATATGGCGATCTTAATCAAATTGCTTTGTGAGGAAAAGTTTTGTATACAGGACATATGTTGAAGACATGTAGGATATTTATTGTTATTATTTTCTTATAATTGTAAACTAGAAACTGGTGGTTGTGATGTGTCAATGATGTAGCAAGTAAATAAATTACCAATTCGAATAATCTCAGAATTCAGGACAAAAAACTTTTTTAAATTTTATCGATAAGTCGATGTAATTGATGGAAAAGGCAAAGAAGATGTGTAAAAGCCAGAGTGGGCTGGAATTCATTGACATTTGGGAATCGTCGATTTACTTGGATTTATAAATAAATTTTAAAAAAATGTTGAACAAATCAGTATTATTATGGGCACAAAACAGCAATGTTAATGTCACTTTTAGACATTGCTTATATCTATAAATATTCGTCGTGTTTACTCTAATTGGAAAAAATCCAAAACTGAATTTGGGAGATTTATTAAAAAATGTGGTTGCAATAACAAATCATATTTCTTATTTAGGTATCATTTTTTCGAAGGTTTCTAATGTATATTGATGTAGGTTTGACAGGTCTATGTTTATACGCACAGAAGATATTTTTGATACACATTTTTTTTTTACATAGAAACGCACTTTTCTATAGAAACTGTGATTTATACGTTTGTTTATAATATTATTTTTCTATTCTGAAAAATGAAAGCTTCTAGATTTGAGTCAAGTTGTCTTGATTTATAAAGCTCTCTTTTACATGGAAGTCTTTTTAAGTCAATTAAGTTATCTTCTACGACATTCCGAGTTTTTAATGTTTGAAGAAATTTATTTACGAGTAAAAATTACCTAAGACACATTTTAATAAAGGCACAACACCGATAATTATTTATTGCTTAAGATATACCTTAGAGGCATTTACCCTTAGGAAAAATAATAATAGAACAATTCATAAAAATAATCTGTCTTCGCTTTAGGCCTCAATTTTTCGGTTATTTATGTTTTTATATAAATATAATTTCGTGTTATATTACTTTTTAGCTGTTTCTATTTTATACTTGAGTAGAGATATAAAATGGTAATACTAATATTTTATTGTTAATTTTCAAAGCCACCTGCAGTGCATGAAAATGGATGACATATACATCCTTCATAGAGTTCTATAGTTTACTTACAACATAGATTATCTATGTGCCTACTTTTGTTTCTCTGGTCTAATACCAATGCTTAGTTCCTTAACGGTTATGTGTAAAAGGGCTCTATACTATATATAATTTCTTACAAGACTATAAGTTTATAACTGTTTACTGTTGTTGTTATAATGGGTATGTACCTACAATGGTTGCTCCCTTTGTCTATTATAGGTCACTAGGGGTCCTTATAACCTAGAAATTCACCGGCCTTTGTAGATAACTCAGTGGTTCATTAGTTTACGGTTATTTAAGAGGGGAATGGTAATTAGTCACGTACCCTTTTGAACATTTTTGCAGCTAAGTATCTATCTATAGGTAGCGCTTTGTGCAATGAATACTCGATTACTATATATACCTATTAATTATATCTAGTTACAATTCCCGACGGTAATGATTATATGTTCTTAATTTTACTCATATGACGTTATCTAAACTTAATTTTGATGTTTCAATTTTTGTTATAAAATTGTTTGTATTACGCTTTTTTAAAATAATTTTAAACAGCTATATTTGAATTGCAATGAGAATTAACTGTACTTAAAATTCGTACATCGAGAAGCAGTCGTCTTAAGGTAATCTTCTTTAGTTTCAAGTATTAACATTCATTAGGCGTCTGCGTACTTCGAGGATGCAAAGTGGTTTATTTAGAGATGTGACACTAAATAGAGAGAGAAATATAAAGCAAATTCTAGAACATTTCAACGTGGAATATGTTGTTAACATAATAATGAGTGTTAAAGTGTTATATGTTTTAATCTCGTGACTTTTTGCTTTTATGCTTGGAAAAGCTTTCATATTACATGCGCGAGTGTGTTGTAAAAGCAGCTTGTAGCGCTGTTTAAAATTTTCCTTAAATATGCCGTTTTCATAATAATGGCAATTAAAAAACAATGCTTGAAATTAATTAACGTCGTCCGTTTTACACCAAAGATAAAGTTACTTTCGGAAAATATTTACTTAGTGAATATAATTAGCGAGTTGAAAGGAAAAGAGTAACGAGCCTCTACACCTTATTGAGGTAACAAAATTTCCATGTTATTGTTTGGTGCATGCTGCTCGTTTTGATGCAAATACTTTATGATTCAAGCCAAAGCGCACCGTTTCACAATTTTACTTTCTTTTGCTTCCTGTAATTTGCTCTCCGGATATTTTTCATTTCGTTTTGGCTTCGTTTATTCCGTTTTAAGCAAAATGTCTACCAAAACACTGGGATTGCATAATGTACGTGAAATTGATTTTGTTTTCAATTGGCAACGGAATAAAATTACAATAGATTAGTTTACCATACATTTAATTGTATTTTTAATACATAAAAATGAATTGTTATTTAAAGTTTAATTAACAAACACGACATAATCGTTCATCATTAATCAAAACCTGACGAATCGAATCGAATCTATGCAATTTAAATCCTAATTCAGTCCAACCTCAATTTAACTTCGATCCAATCCTAATTGAATCCCAATACAATCCAAATATATTACGAAATTAAATAACATTCACTATATTTTTTCTGCTCGGATACTGCGTCTCTTATGGTTTTTGAGATAACGTAATTACTTCCACTTTAAACTTCACTTCCGTAACACTTTTCGTACTCTTTTGTCCTAAAATTTCACCGGGACACAGGAATTGATGTCAATGAGGTAACTACAAATGTCATGTCATTACATTCTACTTGCACATCACGCAGAATATTACCTAAATTTAAAACTAACAAATGCATATGACGCGCGCAAAATTAGCAGATAGGTACTATATATACTTCTAAGAGTTTTTTTTTCATACATTCCGTCATTCTACGCATTATTTGGGGCTTGATTACAAATTTTTCCCTGAATTGTGTAAGATTTTAACTAAGTGTTGCTTTTGTAATTATACAATTAGGTTGATAATACAAGGATAATCTTTGTGTTCGCAACTAATGTATGTTAAACTAAGACAGGTCTAAATAACCGTTACTTGATTGAATTTGAGGATCCATTAGTGTATAATCGTTATAATTCCAATGTAAATAAAAACAAAGTAACGGTAGGAATTTTATTGAAGATAATAGGTACTGCAAAAAGAGAATAAACGAAGCAGTTAGTTTCATTTCTAAATTATAATGAAGGAAAAAATCGATATAAAACTCTGTGAATAAATTATAAAGTATAAAACACGAGGAACCAATACTCGCTTCAATGCTTGGAAAGAAAATTGTTATTGAAGTTTAAAGGAAAAAACGTAAACCATTTCGCTTTTTCTTGATAAATAATTTATTACTTTTTACAAAATTAATCTGTAGCTGATTGAGAATTTCTTCAATGTGATAATTAATTTATATAAGTACTAAACAATTGAATTTATGTCATTCTTTTAGGTCTTCATTTATTTTTTTCAGAATTGACGACATTAGAAATTCTTTTAAAAAAATATGTTTAGTATTTTTAATTTTTTATGAATGTAAACAACTATAAAGTGTTATTTACGGTGTCTTTCTAAGGTAAATGTTGACCGTAGAACCGAAAAAATATTTTGAGACGGAAATTGTCACCTAAAAACAAACTAGTTTACCGGAAGCAAACATCAAATATGCATATATTTTTTATTGTTGACAATTTTTATCTAGAAATAAAAATACGATTTCCCAACAGTAGATCTGCTACCACTGACAAACGCCACTATGCCGGCTTAAGTAAATCGTTCATATTTGCAAAGAAAATCATCATAAACAAAACCTAAATATTTGTTTTGTATTATAATAGATGATTTAGAATTATAATTATAAAAAAATATTTATACAGATTTAATTTAGTTAATTATAAATGGTATTTAGTTTTAATTCAATGCGCAATAGTTATCACATGTTTACAAACCACAGCCTCAACGATTTGAATAATATTAATTTATTTTGCAAATGTTTTAATATTATATTTAAAATATAAGCTCGTTTACTGCGGTTACTATTATTTAAACTGTAAATATAAAATTATTTTGCAGTAAACATTAAATAAATAAAAAATTTCTTTAGTATTTTCTCTTCTTTTATTTCTGCAAATTCGAATTCAGTCTTTTCCCCCATGTTGTCGGTTAACGAATGTATTCCTTTGAAGTTCTTTTTAATGTATGTAACTGGACATTTCTGCTGCAAGTTAAAGTTAAAAAAATAAGTTTACGTTAACATTTTACCATCAACACGTGTTTATATTTCTATAACTACTGTTATATTCTTTATATATAAAGAAAACTTATACGCATAAATTCACAACAAAAATATCTAGAATTACAATAATTATATATAGTTTAGAATACATTAACGATCAAGAAATATCTATTAGTTTAGAAGAAGACCTTTAACCTTAAAGTTTGTATTCTCTGCCTGCCCCTGTAGTGTAGACATTATTTTATATTGTATGAAATAGAAAACAATTCAAACTCTCTCACTCCCCTTTACACGTAGTTTGAATCGGTTAGCTCGACCCTTATTAGCTATTCTTGTCCACATTCAGGCATAAACTGAGTAAATAGCGTGAATATAGGTCCGCTGACAGTCTGCCATGCTGGATGAACGCCAGACAAACACGCTGTGGCTTTTTATATAGGCCCCAAATTTTCTATACGAAGTGTACTTGCTTTTAATTTAGCCATTTTGGCACGTTCCAGCGGAACTGCGACTCATTTGTTTTAGGAATACGGATAATATGATACGAGGCAAACGGCGAAATTGCTTCGGGTCCCTTTGGAGATTAGTCGCTTTTTTGTTCCGGCTTTAAATACTTTTACTTGTGCATACATAATGTTTTAAAATTCAAACAAAAAATATATTAAAAAAAATATATATACACCGTTTTTATTAAGACTTATTACATTCTTAAAAGTAATTTCAAAAACACCGATATAACGTTGACGAAAATTCAAACGTATTGTTCATATCCACATTATCCAGACGCTTTTGTAAATGGTAAATTCTAAATATATATTACTATTATTAATTAAAAACCCTGTTATATAAATGCCATAACAAAGGAAAAACACATAAGAAAATAAAATAAAAAAGTTAATAATCATGTATGTGAAGATTCCTTTTATAGAATCGTTATACTAATTTAAATCTTGTTTGTTATCATAAAGTTTGGACCATTCTAGAATTTGTAGAAAATTTTAGAAATTCTAGATGCCTAGAGTAGGTTTGATTTATTTTCATGTCAAGTGTCGAACTCATAAGTAGTCCATGGTCGATCTGTCATTGTTTAAGTTGACATTTGAAATCTCATAGAATTATTTTCATATTTCAAAATTAATTAAGCAAATGTAAAACAAGCACACCTCTGTCCTACGTTTTAGTCAAGCTTTTTAAAGACTGGAGGGCAGATTTACAATATGCCCGGTTGACGGTAACTGGATAGTACCACCACTTTCAATAGTAATATTCGTCAAGGAATCTGATGCTCATTTGTTTCATTATCAAGTTCTAATAGTATTTGTATCAACTACGTCATAATTGAATCATGTCATTCTCGAAGTACGTCAAATCACAAAAACAAAAGAACTGTAAAAGAACTATATTTTGTTTTTCAATGTTATATCATAATAACACGAATAACATTTGAATTGCATTTGAGTTACTGAGTTATTATAATGAATTACTTACTCATGAGTAAAATTCCCTCGAGTTCAACGTCACACATTCCCCCGCACAGCGGCTTTGCTTGTCCCATAATTCAATATAGGGAAATCTAATTTAGCCATTATACTAATTGACGTTAAGATCCAATTTACTCCAAACATATTAGAATATCTATTTAATTTGCACCATCCGAAAATGATGACTTGTGAGATGATTCTAAAATGTATTGTTTTTGAAGAGCGAAGCATGTTATCCGCCTCATGGAAAGCGCCACGTGTTGTCTTATGAGGAATTCATAATTCATTATATTCGCTGTGTCGTAGATTGCCATTGTTAGACGGTTTTTTTGAATGTGAATAAATAGCATTCTTGAATGTCATTATCAATTTTAAAGCGATTACTCACTGACTCCAGACCATTAGAGCCAAGCTTATCCATAGTACAATTAATTTCGCTAAAATAGAGTGGTTTACGCAAATCTCCGACCATTTACAATCTCTTGGTTTAGTCCGAAATAGATACTTTCCAAATTTTAAATGAAATTTATGTTTATATTGGATTTTGGAATAAAATGGAAAATTTGATACTTTTGTTATTTTGTATAAATGAGTTAATACAATAGTAATATTATAACAGTTAAAGGTTAGGCACAGAACTTTGTACGACTATCGATTTATTTTATTGTAAATGATGTATTATTATTGCAACTTTATAGATTCGGTTTCGAAACTACACCCTGTGACCCAATCCCATCGGTCCCACGATCGTCGCAATCCCAGCCTGAGTTTAGAAAATAGAGTGAAATCCATGCGTGAACGCGACTGCTGCCGGACAAAAATGTCTGTAGATAACTCTGTCGACATTTGTCCACAACAATCATCATCATTCGACACACAACGGCTTGATGAATGTACAGCATTAAGTTAGTTAAGGGTTTAGGAAATTAACAATAAAATAATTTACGATTTTAACATTTTTATTTACGTATCCATTTATTTTTACAAGACTTACAATAAAATAAACAAAAGAACACCAACATTTCGTGTACTGTACAATGAAGATAAAACATGATGTAGTGCACAGAATTGACGTATCTTAAGTGAGAACACAGCCATAGATTATCCATAAAAATCTATATTCTCTTAAAATAGAACTAATTAACATAGGAGATCTACTTTTGACTAGGGAATAGTCAAAGAAATAAATAGTAAAAATGTACAATTTATTCATAAATATCTAAGTAATTTAAAATTACATTTTGGTAGATTAGTTTTTCACCCTCGACAAACTTTTTTTTTATTTATCTTTTGTAAGGAATACAAAAAATATTTCTTCTTAATTATAAGTACACCTAAGTTTTTTTTATATATAAATATGTATTTTCAGATCTATTAAATTCATAAATTAATCCGTCGTTAATTATTCATTATGGACAAGATTTATACATCATTATGTCATGGAGCATTTTTTACATTACGATCATAAACTACAAGAATGCTATGAAATCAAGAATTACAATCAGGATGAATTAAGCAAAATATACTCAAAAATATTTACACAAATAATTTTGGCACATATTCAAACAAATCTTTAATATTTGGAAATAAACTAAATTTAAATATTACTTAAATTATCGATTTCATAGCATTTTTCAAGTTTACAATTCTTATTTCTAATATCACCAGGGACAATGTTTCAAGCCAGTCCTCATAAGCTCACGTATCTTGATAGATATTTTGAAGTCCACGTTAGAATACACATCAATAGGGTTGAATTTTTCAAAGCATCGGCGCCTGGGGATGAAAAAATATTATATTTTTCAACCGATAAATATTGTCAAAAAAGTAGCGTCAAAATAAATAAAACAAATGATTGTAGGTTTTCATTTGTTTCTAAAATTGTTTCCAAATTTCTATGATCGGTTAATAATAATAATTCATAACTCAAAAAATTATATTTATTTTGTAAAAGAATGAATTAATTCCGCAATTTTGTTAAATAGAAGTGCTTGTTCAGATTTAATTATTACCAAATGTTAAAATAGATAAAATAAATTAAGCTACAATCAAATTACTAAACAAACAAAAAAAAAGTTCGTAGTATAGATGTGTACAAAACTAGATCCTTTCCAAAGAACGACAAATGCAATGTAAAAAATAACGGTACAATTTTCCCCCGAGGTAATGGGAAACGGAAAATGACAATACTAGAGAATTCTTTCACGGCCCGATTTTGTGAAAAACTATGAGATTTTTATTCGTATTATGTTTTTCTAGGGAGTGATAAATAATATCACACAATTTTCCTCCCTTATGTGTAACCGACACATTCATAACCGAAACCTTCTTATTCCTGTATATACTACGCAAAAAGTTTGTTTCCGCGTGACAATATTTTCACTTCCTTAAAAAGATTATATTTTAATGTGTGAAAGACATAAACATACAAGCACTCAATAAATTACAAATATAGGTATAGTCAATATTAAATTTCACGATACAATTACATCATCATATTGATATAGAGTTCTCTCTTACATATTATAGGTATTATATACATGGAAACATAATAAACCAAATAAATACGGATTACATTAAATTACTTGATTCAGTTACAGTAATTGTAGCAATAATTAATACCAAAATAGAATACTATTTAGCATTCCCCTAACACCACGTGACCACAATTCGATGCGGTTTTGCGAAATAAACTTGAAATATTGTTAAAATTTACATACGTTATTTGAATTTTAAAGGTTTAAATCAAACTATGGTAATAGCTTATGCAATGTTACATTATAAATTTCAATGTAAAACTTTTGAAGCTCAACTCGGGATCTTTAGTTTCCAAGAACAACGACTTCCAGGTCCTCGCATATTCCAAGTATCTACATATTAAATAGCTGTTCCCGCTCAAATATATTCAACATTAAAATTACTAGTACTTAAGTTTTATAATCTTGAAGTCTTCATTGTACGTTCAATGTATCTACAACAGCCTACGAAGTTACGCAAAAAAGTGTATAATTTTACTATTTAGGAGTAATGAGATATGTACCTAAAGTTTTCGAAAGTATGATTAGCTATTAAACAGTATTTAACTTTACGAGTACCACTTTTAATGTTCTGGTAATAAAAAAATAATAGGTTAGATAAATGATTATTTTAGAACTGTAAAATGTACTCAAATAGACTTACCTCCGACAGATACATATTTTGATAGTTGTGTACGGGAATGTACAGTGATAATGGTTGCGTGCTCACGAACTACTGGTGGTTCGACTAATAATACAGCTTCACATCGCAGCTTTAGGGCTCCACTAGCGTTAGGAGGAACACGAACTCTTAACACTCTCCACGAGGCACGGAGACCGCCTTCCATCGGTGCACTATATTCTGTCCTTTGCCACGGCTCAGCCTTTTCAAAGAAAACGTAATAACAATGATATTACAAACAAATGAACGCTATATTGTACACCATGGGTGCGGTTTGAAATAGGCTCATATGAGTAATACAATTCCTTTTTATAAATTAATAAAAAGATACGATGGTATAGAATTATCTTAAATTTTGTATCAATACAAATCTCAACATCTTTGTCTAACATTGATTTACATATTTGATTGTGTAAACAAGACTCGAACCTTTTGTAATTCGTTGTCGATGTACCAATTAATATCTGATGGAGGGAGAGAGAAGTCAGACGTGCAATTTAGCAACATTTGTTCTCCCGGCTTAACCAGTTTCGGTGCTCCGAATATCACCGGGTCCTCGTCTGGCATCGCTACAAATAAATATAATCATTAATGAAATTACTACAGTTGCTAAGTTAGTTATAAAGTTAGGTGTAGTGAAGGGAGAGAAATTAAAAGAGATTCAAGAGAAGTGGATCGAATTAAGTGACAATGCCATATAGTCAGTCAGAATTCACGACGGAGATAAAATAATTGAAACGGGACATTTAAGACAATAGTGAAACTTGTTAAATAGATGAGACGCATTATCATGTTTAAGTTTTGTAATATTTTATCTTAATAGTAAAAGTTTTAAACTTCAAAGTCTAACTAACTCTTGTAAACAAATATCTCTTAAAGATATATTTGAGATTAGATTTCATTGTTTAAAAGTAACTTGTTATACATTGTAATTTGTTTTGAGCGCTTTTTCGTGAACACTACAATTGAAACCTCTCTGAGATGCTACCTTAAGTTTAAATTGGATTACTTTTTTGTTTATAATATATTTAAGGATAAATTCTAGTTTGTAAATATTACAAACTCAATTAATTTATACATCCTTTAACATTTATACATAATAGATAATAATTTAAAAAATCTCAAGAAGTTGCTCACCGACGACGGTCATTTGTTTCGTTTGCCTGGCAATCTGGAATCGGGGTCCCTCTGTAGAGACTTCGCAAGTGTAAGAGGCTCTCGTGGCGAGCGGTGGAGGCATTACCCTAACCACACACGATTCAACCTGACACTCCCCGCCTTGGACCATAATTCCTGTTACGTTGAACAAACGGATAGAAGGCTGCGAACATGAAATTGCAATTAATATTAATTGTAGCGAATTCAATAGTTTTATTATTCTTCTATAAGTTTTATTATTAGCAAAGTTACCTTTGGCGTGGGATTATAACGAAATATTTCGTGCATATCCCGGTACCATTTGACGGAATGTAGTTTCTGATCATCCATGTGGAAGTGACAGCTAAGCTCTGCCGCTCTTCTGGGATCAGCGTACAGTGGCACTTTTAACTGCGTTATTTCATGTGCCGATGACAATGCTGAAATGTTTTAATTATTTAATAATCATAAAAAAGTTTCATCCACATTGTAACAATTGTTTTAAAATTAGAATTTATTAACATCAAAATAAATAAAGTTATTTTAGAAAATATGATTTATTATTAAAGTATTCAACTTTATTTTTATTATAGATTGTTAGAAACTAAACTAATTAATAGAATTAGAATAGTTCCTACTGAAATTCTATGGATTGCATTGTGTTTTTGGCGATCGGTTTACTACAAGCTGTAAAAAATATGAAATTGTGCTTGTAGTAGGTACTCGTACGTTCCTAAATAAAATACAAAATACGGTTTCGCTTTTGGACGAACGTAAATTAAAACCACCGTTTTGTGGTAAAATAAAAGTAATAAAGAGAACGAAAAAAGTACTACTAAATTGGACAGAACCTTTAGTCTAAAAATAGAACTCGATAGTCGATATACGAACTTACGATTAGTATTATTATTGGACGTCACATGAGAAGTTTTATATGTTTGTTTTATTTACAATATATAGTAATTATACAATTAATTACATAATTCTTGAGTAAACGTAATCTCAAACAAAATATATGAAGAGATCGTGATCAAAGTTCGTAGGCTAAAATTATATCTCGAGTTTGAATTACTTGAGAACGTATATTGTATAGCTACTATTAAAATATATGTTAAGATTGAGGTTTAGGAAAATTAACCTCTTTGTGTACCTAAGACCATGCCCCTGGCGTCCGCAAACATTTGCTTTGCTGTATTTTAGCTTTCCTATATTTGCTTTAGAATGTATAAACAACATTTATCTCCGTTACTATTTCAGTATAAACTTAATTTAATTAACCATTACAAGAAGAAATCTAGAAAGGAATCGTAGGAATCGAACGGTAGAGTAAAGTAATGTTTGTTTACTCTCTTGAGAAAGTTTTAAGTTTTGATATCAAAATAGTGTTCTGTGGAATAGAAACTGTAAAAGTGCAATCACCACCTCGAGAACGCTCGCTTCTGATACTGCAAACTTTCGAATACTTTCCGCAATCTTTAAGCAATACCGATACCACGACAACAATTCTCCGGGCATTCAGTGCAATCTCTAAAAATGCCTTTTTAAGTAAATTTACAATAATATCCATAGATAATTTATTCTTAGGCGGAAAATTCCAGTCCATTTACTCTACTTTAGCACTTTGGTTCTACCAAGGGAAAGAAACGCTTTTAATAAAAAGTAATTTTGGAACAAATTTACTCGATTTCGTAGGGATAAAGGTTGAATAATAATTATGGTGGATGGTTTCGGGAGTAATTTGCTTAAGTTGCTTTGCTATGAAAATGTACGGTGACTCGGCGGACAAAGTTGTTATTCAAAACAATGTTTCGGATAGGATCGTTCTGTTAAATATTCATAACGAAAATTGACTTCTTAATATTGCACCTAACAGAGTTCTGAAAGCTTCTTCAATTATTTTTTTACATTAAATTTTGTCTTTACATTTCACCAGAGTTCGTAATAACATTGGTAAGTGCTTTAAAGAAAATTGTTATAACCGAAATATTTAAGCCATAGGCGAAATTGTAATCAAAAACATATAGTATTGTAATAAAATAGAGCATACCGAACAATTACTAATGTTAATGTAAACACACGTGTAAATAGTGCATACCATATTTGCCGTTAATTATGAATGATTATTTAATTGATATATCGCATACACTGTGAACAAACTGTGTGTATTTATTATTGACTTAAACATAGAAGACATCAGAAACGACTTAATTACGCTTATATTATTAGCCCAACTATTGCGTTTAATCTGTTCATATATTTGAAATAAATTAATTGATTTTGTTTGAATTCTTTTGTTTACTATGTATGTTAAGATATTTGTCTATTAGGTTATGGGTTGGGTTGTATTTTATGAATAAAATAAGTAAGGTGGATTTATTTCGCATATTTATTCAATATAGGTTGGTCTAACTTTTTTTTGTTGAGATTTAAATATAGACAAATATGAAATAGTAGAATTAGTGTTAAAAACTGCAAAACGAAGACAAAAACTCATACTAGTATCTCAAATCATTTAATAAACACAAAGTTATTTACTATATAATTGATTTCTAAGAGAATTTTATTTCACAAAGAACACGACTATAATCCTTTCCGTAGCAGAACAAAGACTTTTTCTTTTCAATATAGCAATTTAAAACCTGTTTATTTGTTAGAAGAAAACAATCGTGATCTTGTCACAGTCTGTCAGATAAGCTGGAGATGTATACTTCATTTTAATTCTGTGTAATTATATCTATTTAGTGATGTTATAGGTTATTCGCGAACACGTTTTAAGTATTTTAAAAGATTTTACTCGATACTTGTAAATTTAGTTCGTTTTCTAAGCCGTAGTATTATTGGCACTATGAACTCCGCCTTTTTAATATGTCACCAATTTTTATATACTCATATTAGGAAAATAGATGACGTAGTTTTGTGATAAATTTTCCATGCACAAATATATTACCTAGAAATATTACGTAAGCACTACCCCGAAAGCAAATTAATTAAGTTGCTATTAAAAATACGGTCGAAATAAAGTTACTTACAGTTGATTAATTTTGTTTCACTAAAAAAACAACAATGTTAAGTTTTCAATATTTTACAATTTTTGTTCCAGATCTATTCAGTTCCAATCGTCATACAAGGTGAATTATATCATCTAACGAAATTCTTTATTACACTTAAATCTATTAAAGTCATTCAAAGTTTGTGAAGTAAATAATTTTTCAAAAAGATTTCTTGTTGGCTGTTGCCCGAATTGTCAACATTGGGAAAATAGCCTTCATGAGGCATATGTATCGACCATTTATAATGATATATATGAAAATAATGATTCCAATATTTCGATAGCTTTTTGTCGCTAATTATTTACCTACTATTTTATCAGTATATTTTTAGGTCATAGTAATAATACCTTTGACTTCCATGCTTATACAACATTCGCGTGTGTCATTTTCAGACGAGAATTCTCAAAGGAGTACCTTCATAATTAGTTTTAGTTTGTGAAATGTTTTCTCTAATACAATTTGCTTAGTCGATTCAATTTCAAAATTGGGCGTTTCCTATAACTGAACAACATAAATTCATTAATTTTAACGCAAATAATAATTAACATTTTATTCCTTGACGCTTATTTTTCTTAATTAACCTTAAAATATAACATTTAAATATGTATTCATAATAACTTAATTTTCTTTTTAGAAGAATTTGCCTACATGTTTAATTTATATTTTAACTACGAAAATGTGTAATTAATAACCTAAAGCAATTTTAATGTGTTTTCCCCCAAATTAAATTTGCGTTCACCCCTCTAGCTAGGATGCAATTAGGAAAGCAGTTAGCAGTTACCAAGCAGAAATAAATATGAAAAGACAAAAATAAATTACTAGCTGTACTACTATTACTATGATAGAGTAAGAATTTATTCCAATTAAAATATTAGAAAAGTGTTTGAATACTTGAATACTATTTAAGGTGTAGTCCACAAGTAAAGACAACAAACGTTGTGATAGTCGTAAAAGTCGCCTCCGCTATCTCGGACTTAAGTAGACCAATGTCTAAGTACAAGTTTAATAGGACGTCGTCTGGTTATTTCCAAGCTGACTTCAAAACACATTTTGTAATATTTGTAAGTGACGGTACTACTACAGCATGAAAGACATCGTTGGGAATTTCACTTTTAAATTTAATGAAAAAAAGCTTAAGTATGCTTCAAATTTGATGAATGTTCAGTCGTAAAAGCATATAATAGATTTGCTTATCATAAAAATATATAAAAAATAAATAGTACTGTCAAATTTAAAACAAAATATAAAATCAATATTATTGGTTGTTTCAGGCGTTACGTAGGCGTAGGCGCGAAATCCATATTAAGCGAAGCCGAAGCGACCGCACGTATCCTGATGATGCCACGTGAAGTGGCGAAACGCGTCGAGACAAGTTATTGATTGTTGTAGCGGGAATTATAAGCAAAATAATTTAAAATAATTTCCTTTAAAATCAATATTGCAAATAAGCTTCTACTTTTACGTCTTACATTAGGAGTAATTCTTATTTTTCAAACAGCTACGTCATTAAATGCCCTATCTACAGAACTGATTTGGTTGATTCGCAAAAATTCACATGAAGAGATGCTATGATATAAAATGATATTGATAACTGAAGTGCAGAACGTAATGTATTAAATTTAATTTAATTCGCTATACATTTTTCAAGTTTAACAAAACAACTTAAACTGAGAAAAATAGCTACACGGTAATAATAGATGGTCGAATGAACAGATTGGATTGCTTCTTTCAGGTTTGGCGCCAAATTTGTTCCAGAAGATAAATTAATATAAGTTTCCTTTTGATCGAATGTGGAACACTTGAGTTATGATAATTACAATAAAGTTTAATTTAATACTTAAAATAAATTAGTATTTATATATGATTGTGTCATTAAATGATTACAGTAATACCCCGCTTTACGCGACCCCGTTATGCACGGTTTCACTATAACGCGAAATTCAAATTTATTATTAAATTACGCGAAAGAGTGCGTATAAACATAATATAGTTATCAACTTCTCTATGGTTGAGGGAATTTCAGTTAACGCGATTTTTTCCGGAACGTATCCCTCGCGTAAAGCGGGGCATTACTATATCTATGTATAAACTAAGTTAAACGATCTTATGCGACTTACTAACGTATTTATTTCGAATGATATTGATCCTTCTACTAGCTGTAACCAAAATATTCAAAATATATGCGATAGTATGCGGCGTAAAATCAATTAGTTAAGTTAAAACGTGTTCGCGCAAAATCCAGAAAATAAAATAAATATTATATTGATGTTTATCTATAATAATATCAAATTTGTTTTCGTAGTTTCAATTATAAATATTGACAATTAATGAATGAATAATTTTAACGCATTAAAATTAAAACTGTCATGAAATATGTTTATATTCTATAGGTTACTTTAAACACATTTCATTTTTAATCGTGTACCTAATGTGTAATTCCGTCGACCAGAAACACATAAAAAAACTTTAATTGCTTCCTTAGACACCCACGAGCGGAAATTAATTAAGAACTTGGATATTTCGAATAACAAATGTTACTAGATTGTATTAAAAGATATTTTTTATTTAAATACCGTCTGCCTATCTCATTTCTGAATATACATATCGTCGTATATCACGCATGTTAGTCACATTTCACTAAAACCAACACAATAATATTTCCGAAATGATTTTTTAGGTCTTTCAATATATATATTAGACAAATAATATATCATAACTGCTTTAATAAATTTTATGATATATTATTTTAAGAGCAGAAACCCTAAAACCCCTCTCAAATATATCTTTCGCCAATCATTTTTACTTCACTACCTCAGACGTGGTAACAATACCGTATAAAATAACGCAATAAAACTGCCATTTCTCATTGTAACAGATCTAGTTAAAAACGACGAAAATACTCAACTGAGACGGTAGATGAAATATTTTTATTGCTTTAGCAAATGTTATCGACAGAGAAGATGTGCCATATCGGGAATGATGTATAGATGGCACTTTATATTATTCTTAAATTGCATTGAGATAAGTAGGTAGTTATAGTGAATTATTATTATGAATTGTTTGTAATATGCTAGTTAATAAGTTATCCGAAAACATGATTTAACTAATTAAAAAGACCTTTGCGGTGTTTTTAATTAATATTATTTGATTAATACAGCTGGACATTTGTTTCTGCCACGATGTATATTACTACTACAAAATGTGAAAGTAATAAAATTAGTTTTTGTAACATTTTATTTTGTGCTGTAACTTATACAACGTTCAAAATAATGAAAACATTATTAAAATAAAAATTAATATGTTTAAGATACTTTGAAATTCGTTACAATTACATTTTATATAAAAAAAAACAGCAAGAGAGGACGCGTTATAAAGCTTAGAAAACAGTAAACTAAGCAAATTTCGTTGCTATAGAAGATGAAAATCACGGATGTAGACAGCGGGTCGTCGTCAGTAAAGATGGTATCAACTATTTATAAAAGTTCTTATTTTCTCACTTGTGTTACTGACCTCATACTTGCGAGATATAAATGGGATAAGGTTATTTAGAGAATGGATTTGAATTTAGTACAGAAGAAAGTACTTTTTTTAACAATTTTTATACGATGCCTTCCTTAACTTTTGAGTACACTCCGAATGATATTAAACTAGAGTGGGATCCATGAGCGGAGACAAATTCAATCAGAGACGTGTGTGCTTCTGCTACGTCGGTTGGAGGAGACGAATATGCGACGTCCAAGAATATAAGGTACATTCTTATATCGAAATGTGTATCACGTGTTTTTTCACAGATGTTATACTGAAAATATGAGACTAGTAACCGGCTCAGCACTATTTGAATTAAGAATTATTTAATTCATATTACGATAAAAGATACTTGTCAGTATAGTCAAAAATATAATAAAAATGGTATGCCAAGTGAATATTTCACGACAACTGCATTGATGGCAAATTTAAGTTTTGATATAAATCAAATTTAACTGCGTACTATAGATTTTAGATTGAAGACTTTTCTCTGGCTTCATGCCAGTGTTATCCAGTATCCACCACCTAACTAACTAGGATATTGTAGGTGTGAATAGTGGGTCGAAAGCATTCTTGCGTTCAGAAATTCCAATTTCAATAGAGATGAGGTATTTCCGCTTTAGGTATTCCCAAATAGTTAACACATACAATACTTCTACAAAAAAAATATATAAATATTTTCAGCTTTAAATACCTAGAATTCTGTTCATTAGCGTAACACGGGTAGAATTCATTTTTCGTCAAATTTCATTTTGCTCCAAAATATAACTACGCTTTAAGTACACTACTATCTTTATATTTCCCTAATTACTAAGAGTAGAATTATTATTATGAACTATTTGATAAAGTTACTATTAAGTGACTCAATAGCCTATAAGGGAACTAAAATTAACGATAGAAAGGGCAACTCTCTCAAAACTAAATAGTACATATAGACATTATTCAATAACAAATGATTTTGGGACAATGTAACCTTTTAAGGGAAGATATCAACTCGCTCTATTCCACTATATTCTTGGCCCAATTCAAAGTTTAATCTTTAACATAAAATATTAACCCATCCATTAATGCACGAAATAATAGTAGAATGCTATTAGCTACAATTGACGATTCCTATGCGGCCCTATGACCTCTATCAAGGAGTTTATAACCCACGATATTTTACAAAGGGTGGAGTAATTGCTTCCAGCTAATGGAGTAGGATGACCTTATCGACGGCATCTCATTTCTCTCTAACACATTGCCAATAAACTGCTATACCCGTGCAATAAAATAAAAACATATACCTATATGTTTAGTGTTATTTTCCTTTTCTCTATTTGTGACTAAAAATAACAGCTCTCAGTAAAAATAAAAGTTGTAAATATGTTCAATGTCGTCCTCGCGTATTTAGAATTCTATAACATGTTTCGAATCCCATTCCTTCTCTAGTTTCCGAAAGAGTGCTCCTTTCAAAAAGAATAAACGACGATCATTACTGTCGGTCGATGCACACGAAAAATTCTTTCATGTCCATTCAGTCGGTAGATCCCAAAGCAGTTTGAATAGTGCTGCAGTGAAAATAATCGCCATAGCAAAGTACAATCGTTGACTGGATCTCTGCCAAACCGCTTGAGCAGGCTCCGTGTGTGTTTCCATTCGATAGAATTAACAATTTACGTTGCAATTGACAGCCGCAACCGCCTTGACTCTCAGAGGGGATTAGACAAATCACTCCTTATGACTTTACAGATTAGCCTCCGTTAACTTTAGTCAAACTTCGCATAGGTTCTCTCTAATTAACTAATGAACTTTACCAGTGCGAGGATCTTGTGTACTATACATATATTACATATTCGTAGTAATATGGAAATTATTAGCGATAAATTGTTGTAATATTAAAAAAAAACCGATACTTTGTTTTAATTATAATAAGAATTCTGGTAGCGAAATTCCCCCTTTTTCTTAATGACGCATATAAGACACGACATAATGAACTTGCCTGATGTGTAATTAATTTCAATTGGAAATAACAATATTTTATTGCGAGGAGAGTTTGTCGAAGTGTGTCGCTCCGACAAGTCAGGCGGCTGGCTTTACGCCAAGCTATGTTTTGTGCTCACTCTTTCGAGGCAGCCCAAACAATGTATTTGTGACGAAGGTAGTAAATGAAATACAACAATAAATACAGGCGATCTCGCAACTTAATGCAACCTTTTGTTTTATGAACCGAAAACTGTTTATGAGCTCATAGATAAAAAAACTGCTTAATGAGACGAAAGTAATTTTATTCCGTAAGACAATTACGTCATAGATATACATTTAGTTGATTAGAAAATCTTCACTATAAAGTGCTTTTATTGAAAGTACTCTCTTATTGCCAGGTTTTTATTCTCGTTAAGTAATACGTTATAGTTTTCAAACCAGTGAACCGAGTAAAAAATGCTTCTACACTAAAAAAACGTCATGTGTATGAACCTGGCGAGTTTCATAATAATAATTTGAATAAAAATGCTTTATATGCAAACACGGGTAATGTAGATTTTTTATATTCTATATGCATGTTTTTACTTTACATGACTTATTAAAAGACCTACAAAAGCTCAAATTTACATATTTTTTTTTGTTTACTAAAACCAATAGATATTTTCAAAGCACATGCTCACCCTAAAGTATTGGAAGTCTAGAATATTCAACATTGTACTCTCAAGTTGGTAGTTCAGATAGAGGTAGGACAACATCTACGAAATGGAACTCGACATCCCTCGAGGTTCTTGAATCCATTTGCAATTGACTTGGAACTATGTTTGGTACAGAACCTCACTATTTGCTCTGATAACGTACACATACAAAGAACAAACGTTTGTTATGTCTTCATTTACGCTGACGCAGGCGTTTTATGTTCTTAATGAATTCTTTGACATAAGTATTCAATATTAAAGTATAATTTCATGTCTGTCCTTGAGATATGTAACTATGTATACATCGTTACAGGCATTCATTTTTGATGTATATATAATAGGTTTATAGAATATTATGTGTAGATTAACGAACTATTTGCATTAGCCCACTGATCGACGGCGACCTGTTATTGGTTGAAACCAACCATAGTTACTATTAACGGTACCTTAGTTATTTTTAATTAAAAAATATATTACCCAATTATTTTATTTTAAAAATTGAAATAAATATGATGAAACGGATTAGAACCTCTTATGTCACAATCCACTGTATCTTATTAAAATATTTTAAAAAAACTATTCGTAATAGACTGACTCGCGTTACACAAATTTCTTTGTTTTATAAAGTAATTGTTGTGTATGAAATTAGGCAACATATTTGATTTATATTCTTCTCAAATATAATGTCAAACTGACATTGAATAAATACAGAGTACAAAATAGATAGAATAGCCCAAAGCACACATAAACCGAAATACCCATTTCCTATTTCATATTTATAAATACGTGTATGTCCTCCACAATGATTCTCGGTTCAATAACGTTGCAAATCTAAGAAAATGCTTTTAGGAAATGTCATATAAGAGTCCGAGTCGACGTTACCAAAATGTTTTGCTATTTTCTGGGATATAAAATCTACCAAAAGTAAGTAAGCAATTTACCATAGTTTGTAAATGCATTGCAGTTATTTCATCTCATGCATTAACAAATCTATTCATAAAAACGAATATTTCTATCAAATTGGACATTCAATGTAATAATATCTACTAATAATATTAGCTATGAAATAAAAGAAAACAAGGACATGAATTACTGCATCTTAAATCTACTTTGTGATCAAAACTTTGAGAAGGAGTAACAACCATCAGTTTGTCGCAACAATAAAATACAATTGATGTAACTTTTGTGAACTATAACACTATAAAACAAATTTATTTTATATATGTATTTGCCTTTAGTGTCTTCCTCTGTGTTACTCCTAGACCTACTTGTCGTTAAAGTTCACAAATTCTGTATTTTACTATTACAGTTAAAATTCAGTACTAAAATAACAAATTACATAAAGATTAAAATATAATTTAATATTCACACGTGATGCTAGAAAATATAAACTGTAGCTACGTGTAATTAGCGTGCATTTGCCGGACATGTAATTTATTAAGAGCTCGACTACATCCGGAACTAAGTAGAAAAAGAGGTCAGCTTCTATTCCGGCTACAATTAGTCGTTGGGTGCGTATTTTTTTTTAACTTAATTGATATTTAGGTAGATACGTAACTATATAAATTAAAGTATACAATTTCGTAATAAATTTATTAAAACTACTGACTGAGTAAAAATATTATTATTTTTTAAAAATAATTTTGGATTACTGTAAAATATCAATAAATTTACAATGCACCTTGTAAACTTACCACATAATATAGCTGAGAATGTTAGAAGCTTCATTTTCATTATTTACTTTCTTTTTTCTAACCCTTCTTACATTATCTACTAGATTAAAAGTCACAATTCACTGTTAATGAATATTTAATGCAATATATGACATTTGCATCACATACATTTCTATAGTTCACTTAAAAAATTTAACGCTGCTGGCATACTTTAACGATAAAATACATTTTTTACAATCTCAAAGTTTATGAAACATTTAATTCAAATAAGATTTATTTTTACTTTATAGTACTATATCGTAACTATAAATAAAAAATCGCGAACTGTCGTCGCGTGTTCATAGCGAGCGATGAGCGCGACCTCACTCAGGCGTCCTCCCAACGACTGAGCCAGTCGCCGTATGTCCTTCGTTTTAGCACAAGGGTAATGTCATGCGCAATGGAAGCTTTTCCTAAAGGGTCCTTAAGTGGATTAAGTTTTTAAACTTTGACAATTGATAAAATGAGATCGAGTTTGTTAAGATGGAATCTTTAAGTGAAAAGTTGTTGATGGAGAGCCTCTGCAGTTGCTTTTGGCATTTGTTTACTATATTGTCATTTCTGCGGCATCGCTTAATGCCAACAGAGTGCTTAAAGTTATTTCAAAATACATTAACCAGTTTTAAGCGTCGACATCGCGAGTTTTAGTGGAAGTTAATTTCTCCAAGGAATATGAATTTTAGCGTAAAATACCTATTTTATTTTAAAGGGAATTGCTTTCGTGTGTTGTCGGAGGCTAAAACTTGAAGTCCAATCAACAAACTGAACTTGTTCAAGTTATTCACTAAGTAAATGAAACTTTGTATTGTGTTTAGAGACTTTGCATTCTATATAATAATATTTCGAAGCATTGTTTATCTATTTTAAAATTTCAACCAAATATATTAGGATTTTCATATATTAAACAAATTTAGATCAACTGAACCAACTTTTTCTGTAAAAGACTGGTGTTTCTCGGAAAATTTATTCAAAATCCGAATATGTAAATGTGGCATGGCACGATACAAGATATGAAAACTTAGAAATAATAGAGACGTTGTTCGCATAAAGTCATCAAATACTAGTTTGATACAAGGGCGTGCCCAAACAAGGAGAAAACACACATAAAAATAAGAATGTCGAACTTTCATCGGAGATAAACACGCCGGCCGGAGTAAAGATCCCGGGCCCATACTTCGTCATACTTCGCACCCTGCCGACCCTCTTAAAGTTTGCTTACCTTATAACAAGAGAAACTTTCACAGAAAAGATAACAGTGTGAAAATATGCTCACCTACTCATAACGTACACTTATTAGCCAATAAATCTATTGTACTTGACTAACTTATAAATACAATGTCAATTATTAAACAAAATATAATGCGTGTACTGCGTTATTCTAATTTCATTGATATGCGTGTTTTTACGTACGTATGTCAGTTTCATACATTACAAATGTCATTAAGAGCGTACGTCAATCAGCGTATGCAGATATCTATCCTGAGCTTGACTCAATATAACAGTTTGATGAAAACAAATGAACACGAATAAATTTCAACCATCGAAGTTAACAAAAGTTGTTGACTTTAATTAACACTCGTGCCTATCACAAGCTTTATTATTTTAAATGCCGAGAAGATTGATTGACAATAGAGGAAGCCGAATTCCTAAAACAAATTTTAACAGTTCAAATAAAGCGTCTGGAGCGATAAATAAAACAATTTGAAAATTCTAAAATAACATTGATCAATCTAATAGAAACTGACGACGTAACTGAGAATTTGTGTTATACAGTAATTGATAAACTGTCACCCTCAAAATAAAGCTTTAGGAATTTTAGGAAAAACAATTTTACACTTTTCAAACCATCCCAAATTTTACGGATTTATCCTCTTTTAACGAAAATTGTTATCATCCAATCACTATCAAAACTTTGTACATAAATGGTTCAATTTATTGCACTCACAATTTGGGTTTTTAGCGCATCACAACATATTTTAGGCATAAGCTTGATGTAATATATTTTTTTCGTAAACATACCGAACTTAATACTTACAACTTAGTAAATAAGGAGATAGATTCAAAAATCTCGAGTCATGGGGGATTGGCAGTAATGCATTTATCCAGCAATAAATCATTTTAATAACTGTAAAATAATAGTATTTATAATTTTTTGAGTTCAGTTGCTTTCCCTACTCGCATTTTACAATTTACTTAAATTACAACAAAAATAAGTTAAAAACCAAATCATTATAATTCCAGGAGAGGTTTTAAATCTTAGCTGGAACGAATAAATGTAAATTTTATTGTAAAATCTTCTTTATCGACATCCATTTGCAAAGCGCAGGCCCCGTCATAGCTACATTTGATCCTATTCATTGGAGTACGGATTGAAGGTTTTATACGAGTGAGCGTTAGAGAAAATCTCTCGAGAACATTCGGAATGGCATGCGGTATTGGCAAATTTAATGTGAATATTTATTCTTATCGCTGTGTATTTTTATTTTATTTTTAACTAATAATGTAGGTACTAACATATAGATATTTTTATTGTAAATTGTACTTATTTCTCTTAAATTAATTTAGTAGAGTTTTACGCTATTGTTTAACTTAATATGTGTTAATTGAATCCAATTAAAATTTAAATAAATGTTTTATAAAAAAAAATGTAGATTGTTGAAATACAAAAAATAAATGAAATATTCTAAAAGTACATGTGTTATAAAAATAATTTAATTTGCAACAATTTATTTACGAGTTAGAACAAACAACGTCAGGAAACATAGGAAACTCTTTCTCGTGGATTCCGCAGCGACACAACGTTCACTCGTGTAAAGCCTTAAATCCATGGCAAGACAGAATAGGAACAGACGTGTCTGCTACGATACATTCTTGTAGTAGAACCTACTTCCATTTGCACTAACGCCACACTCTTTGGCACTTCTGACTCGTTCTTTGAGCCCTTTTTCATTCCATTAACCTATATCTTCACAACAGTTGAATAATGTAAGTAGGTGACGTTAAATAATTCGAATTGGATTTTAGTAAACTTTTTTATTATGTATATAATACTCTCGTAAAAATAATAGGCTAAAAATCACAAGTTTATTTTAATGTATTGTTTTTAATTTTAATAACTTTAAAAACAAGTTACTAGATTTGTAAACAAAAGGTACTAATTCAGAATTATTTTGGTGATTTTAGATATATATTATAGTATAATAGACGTTATAAGATTTTAACATTGGTCACGCCCACAATTTTCTGTGTTACTTAATTTTATTCTTCTATTTAAATAATATCTTTTAAAAATTTTAATGTTCGTAAATTTGGTGAAATTATTATAGATATTAATAGAACACAGCAAAGCTAACAAGAATGTTTAAGTGCATTTTCCATATTTAGGTAAGTTTTTTGCTACAAACGAAAACGTGAAAAGTAATCATCTCGAAGTAACCACGTGGAATAACAATCGTGAAATGATCATCTATTCATGTTTCTCCTCCATAATCCAGGGAGCGATTCCGCAAATACTTCGGGGTATTATTTCGAGTTTGCGTTAAATTCATTAATTTTGTTCAAGCTGAGGAAATATTCTGTCAGAATTTTGTGTTTTTGCGTCGTTTTTTTCTTCCTCGTATGATTTATAGTAATTTATTTTTTAGGGAGTCTCGAAAGTTTTGACCGGCAAGTAATTCGTGCCTTCTAAAACATTAAAACAATTTTATAAACTTGTTACAATCATAAATTATGTAGCCAAATTTTATTTGTTCACGTAACCACAATAACCTTTCAACAAACACGTTTAGGGATTAAAAAAAATTACATCCATAAAAGAAGATGTGCTCCAATTCGCCGTCCTAAGAAAATATTCGTCTTGTAATCAGTTAATCTCGCATGAAATCGGCAAGTTCGAATTCGACACGGTATAAGTACCGAGGAATTTAAGGCGTCTATATTAAATCTCCCGTTATCCGGCATCGGATCGGGACAAAGGGAGAGATTTCGACAAAGTTCTTGCCCGAACGAGGGAAATTTACATTACAAACAAAAAGAGAAAAGGAACTTCCCAGACGTGAAATTACAACCGTAGGGATCAGGGCACGGTTCAGTTAGAGCGACGCAAAATATGGCCTTCGGAGTATTTGACTATTACACGCGTCCAGGGAGCTTGTTTATGTACCTGTAACACATGATGCCACGGGATAAAATCCTATACTAAATTCGGAAAGTATCATGTTATTTTTCCTCTTCAACAAGGAGCTCTTTTCAAAATAATACTTTTACCAAGCTATTTCTAAACTATTGATCTTCTTACATGGTTTTGGAAGACAATTAATACTTATTATTAGTAAAGAAATATAATATAAAATTAACTTTAAGACATGTTATAATTAAACTAAAAAACAGTTGAAGTATTTTTGGTTATTTATTGATCATTTGATAAATTATATCCACTGAAATTTTCTATTGCACTTTATATGTGTACTATTATATCTTATACTTATATGCTACTGTAATGGACATCCCTTCACGATCCGTAAACATCTTATTTTTAACAATTTATTCTATTTTCAAATTAAATTTATTTAAATTACAAAAATAAAAAACCAAACAATACATCTATTTATATTCACATACATTGTACATTGGTTTAAAAAGAATATTTGATTTGATAAGATTATGTAAAGTGACGGAGTCAAATTATCATAATACCACAAGGGATCGGACACCTATGATGTAGAATGTAGATTGAACATTGGGTAAAGGAATAGACCAATAGAGTTATTGAAGCCGTCTGTAGGCATTGGTTATCGAATACGATTATGTAATGTCTTTGTAGATAGAAGTTAAGAGATAAGCAACTGTTTTAACTGCATTTTTTTAATATGAAAAATTTATGAATTAAAAAACACAACATTCACATAAAACTAATAAATAATATTCATAAGTTGTTTTAGAAACAATGCGAGTGAATGAGAAATTATTTGTTTTAATATTTCGTGTAAAATATTACAACTTCCTGAAATTTTCCCCCTTATGAATGGAAGTTTACCAAATGTATATATCCGAAGCTAATTTCGTATCTAAAGTTAACCAAAATGATGATCATAAAATAACTCAAAAACAACCTCATATTTTGTACCTCATTAGCTTTGACTTTTCACCCTGGAATACGTTTATTTTTTTTTTTCAGAAAAATTACCTTTTTTATATTCATACCCTTTCACGGCTTATGGACAAAACCTCGAAGGTCTAAATGAACATAATTAAATTTAATATGCAAGCGTAAACTAGATCCTGGCTGCTATCACTACTGAGGGTACGAATTAAATTCTACCCCTTTAACCTAATATAATATTCAGCCCCTGAACTCTAAACGCATTATGTTGTTAATCTCCATGGTTTATCCAAGACGAAGTGATTAAATTTACTATTATTTTCTATACTAAAAATCATCAATCATAATTTTACTAAGAACCGATACAAACTAAACCATCACATAAATATATAAACAAACATCGCCCTGAATAGCCTGTGGTCTTTTAACTATCCCGACAATCCCTTATGCTGCTCTTGAAGAGTATCTAGTGAAATGAGATAACTCGTTACTAAAAAGCTATTGCTTTATAGAATGTGCACAGATTATTTTTTGATGTAAAATTCATGCGGGGGTCCGTCAATAAAATTTGAATGTAAGGCCAATATTTATAACACGGTATGTTACTCCGACCTTTGATGACTTCGGTCGGTTGACCACTGAAACCCATGAATAATTTCGCACAATTTTCGTCCCTTTTCAAATACCATCAAATCGTATAGATGATTTATTACCAAAATATTGGCGGAGATGAAGGGAACCGGGTTAGCAAACGTAA
The DNA here is from genome assembly GCA_028551675.1 of Tineola bisselliella. Classification (NCBI taxonomy): domain Eukaryota; kingdom Metazoa; phylum Arthropoda; class Insecta; order Lepidoptera; family Tineidae; genus Tineola; species Tineola bisselliella. The sequence goes on from JAPWLS010000977.1 coordinate 45,774, forward strand.
GAGAAAAAAAGCTAAATTATTAACGGTACATAAATCCGTATATTTTATAACATGAAATAAACGCCAGCGAATATGTGACTTGTTCCGTTATGTTTAGAATGAATGATTGAATGGGTGTATGAAATGAAATTATACTTTTAAAATAGAACTAGACAAGAAAAAATATTAAAATTTTGGTTTTTTTGTACTATTATACTCGACATGGCATGCGTTACGATGCCAATTTTTTATTTAATTTATTTTTACTTATGCCTAGCCTATTACAACAATACAAATATAATATTTAAAAAACATAATAATAAATAATGTAATGGATTGTACAATAATACATATGAAACATTATTAATAACATTGACGCTATCCCACAATCATAAACGTATTGGAATTCCGCACTAGTTTCAACCGTATTGACGGTCCACACAGAATATCTTCAGTTGTTTATAAAAAATCAATGTTTTCTAATCTTGCAACATATACTAGGTGTGTGTTGAAATGATTTATAAAAGTAAGCTTGTCGTTGGCATAATACGTGACTTTCTTCATAAATGGGTAGACACGACTTACTGGCTACACTCTGTCGAGGTAAATTGATTTTCCATGAGGAAAAATTGCAAATTTTCTAGCTCGCGTTAAAGTTTGTCATAAAATTATTTATATTTGTTCGTAATATGTACGTACATATACATTTTATATTCACATACCAGATATCATTTATACATAAGTTATTATGAAAAACTATGATATGTACGTGATGGATTTAAACGCAAATGATTTAAAATTTAATAAGTGTGTATTATAATTTTGTTTGTAATAAATTTAAATTTTACTGAAGACCAGATTACCGGCCTATGGATTGCTTTATTTACGTAATGGGATGCAAAAAATAATAATGCAAAGATCATATCAAATAAATAAAAAATAAATGAACTCAGCTGAAATATTAGCTTTTGATTTGATGGTGTCGATTCACAATCATTAACGGGGACATAATACTAATGTAATGCAGGCACTATATATGTATAACAAAATTTATACAAATGTTACCAATGTTTGTTAATTAAGTAATAATAATTAAGCTAATATTTTCTGAGTATAAATTAAGTTTATAACAAGTTTAATAGTGTGCACTTTCCCTATATGAAAGGCGTTCGCCGCTTAAGTGTCTGAAGTGTTTGCTGAAAGTTTTATTAAGGCTATTACTAGAGAAAATGTTGTACAAACATAAAAATGGAGCTCGCTTCTAGAAGGAACATCATTACATCCATTTTGAGTCACATCTCAGATTTACGTTTATCTGAGACTGCATTGCTGCATAATAATTATATTCGCTACATTTAAAGTAAAGTTACATTGTTGTGTGCAATTTAAAAAGAAACTGCACAAAATACATTAATTCTTGTAAAGTCACTTACTCATGTTCCAAAATCAGTTTATTAGTAGCCGGAGTATAAGGTGAGGGTTATACCCCGTCTCTCTCAACCACATCATACTGGGAGCGACTACTAGCTCAAATATTTTACTATCGCTCTTTAGGTAGATTGGATATTTTGTTTAATATAAAATAATTACAAAAATATGTTATTACAGTAACACAAACAATTAAAATATAACAATATAGTTTTGTTTCTCAGAAATTATGAAAATAGATTAATAGTACCTACCTATTATATTTTCTAACAATAAAATAAATATTACAATTTGTTATAGTTTTCTTTCATTATTATTTAATAATAATGAAAGAAAACGTATAATGTAATAATTGCTACATAGTGCTAAGAATACAATGTCACTAATGGCAATTACATTAAAACATTATCTACACGCCCTGTATCATGCAGTAAATTACGGATCATAAAACTTGTTAAGTTTTTCAGAAACAATGTATTTTTTATATTTAACCTTATAGATTGAATTATTTGAATTATATATAGGTACCTATATATTGTGTAAATTATATAATATTAAATTGAGTAATTATCTGTTATAGTAAGTAGAAAATATGGTGTCTATCATCTACTGGCACGATTAGGCTGGGCTGGGGCATATATTAACGACCTCTATCAACAGAGCCGTTCTCGTATCTTAACAAAACCCCTAGTAAAGTTGCCCGTATCAAATTAAGCACTGATATATGGGCAGCGTGATTAACCCTCGAAATTCAAAGGAGAATTACAGCAGTTTTAGTCGTCGCCAGAACTTTTCTTTAGGTGATAAACGCTCTCGCAAATTGCCTACATTTATTCGGTGCTGCAGGAAACCGCTGCTAATGTGGACCCGCCAGAATTCCTCTTTGTAAAGACATACCGTTTTATACATCTATAACTATGTACTATATACATATCCATAGGGACGACATTCACGTAATCATTTCTTCAAAATATTTTTATCGAAAACCTTTTTATATTCCACAATTATGAGGAATACAAATTTTTACTAAATAAATTCTTTTGCAGAAAAGATTAGCAGCGCGGAGATGAGGTGAATGTGAGCCTGAAACAAAGTAATCTGATAGATATTAGATACGAAGTCAATAGCTTTAGTCTCTTGATAAAAAATCTCCACGTTATCGTCGAGTCAGCGCGTGACAAACTCGAGCGCCATCGCTGCAGATATTTGCAATTTTTCTTCACGTAAAATCTATTCCCGTGAAAAATGCGTTAGACGGCTTCTGCTTGTCTCGCGCTTCTGAAAGTCACGTAGCATGGACATTGACGACTATCGAACGTCGTTCTCGAGTGGAAAATGATGATATCGGTCTCTTCGTATTATGTGTCACACAAGAAGTTTAGTATACGTAGATTTTGTGCCCATATTTAAAACTTAATGGATTTTAAAACTTTAATTCGGATTAAAAACTTTACCGTAAAAGTTATTAGATTATCTCGGGAATACTCTTTCATTTTGCGATTCAACTGTTATTAACATTAAGTGAATGTCAAAGGTTTTACTACGTCATAGTTTCCACCCACATTACAACGATCTATTCATAGTCTAATCAAAATCTGACAAATGCTCATATTGATAGTTCTACAGACACAGCAGTTTAATTATAAATAAAGGAACCATTATTACAACTCACGAATTACATTATTATTGCCTCTAAAAAGCAAACCTTTATTTATAAAAACAATAACTATTTTCATAATCGTTCATTTAACTTTATGGACAGGATATCGAGCTCTCTAAGTTCGGAGTCAACAAAGCAGTTTGATGTAGTTCGTTCGAGTTAGACAAGTTGAGGTCCCGATATTTATGACAACTTCCTTAGTTGAATACAAACATAAAGTTTAGAACTAGTTTAACCCTCAGAACTCTCTCTAAAACGGAAATCCTAACAATTTGGTCTATCTAATTGAACGGCTGTGCAACCTTAGAGACTGAACTAAGACCAAGTTTACTCGAAGCTATGAGGGTAAACAATCGTATTTCGCGATGTCTAATTGTTCGTTTGCATTTTGGTATTAACGTTAAATTAAAACGAATTATAATATACATAGATAGACAGAAACAAAACGTATTTCAATCATTATGTTAGTATTTGTACTAAACTGCCGAATTAAAAAAAAAACAATTTTAATATACGTTATATACGACTTATAATCGAAATAATTTTAATTATTTAATTCCGACATTTCGAATGGATGCAAAATCTTCGCAAACTAAACAAAATAAACACGATAGTAAATCACATAATAATTAGTTAATCATGTTCGCGAATAACCTAGATTGAAACATTACATTTATTTTATTTTATTTCACAATTAAATATTTGCATCTTAACATTTAGACTTTTATTTTTTTATTGTTTTTATGTTCCACGTGTTTTATTGACAAATAGAATTTTCTTTCTTTTCTTTCAAACATTATACTTGTATTAAACCTAATAATTCTATGACAAATTGCAGCTAGTTAATAAGTAAAAGTGTGTCAAGTTAATATCAAATACTGAAACTCTGTTAACGCAAAATATGTAGTGATTTGTATGAAAACAATGTTCATATGATTTTAAATATTATTTACAATTAATATAAAACAATACACATCATTACAGTGTACTAAAGTTGTCTTTCCTTATATCAACAAATAGATTTTACTGCCAAGAAAGTTTACAGTATTTTACTCAAACTTTCACATGGAATCGAACAGACTATTATACTAAAGAAAGGAAACATTTAACAAGAACAAAAAACAAAACTACAATAAAATTAAAGATGTAATTAGTATTTACTTATTCATTACATCACGTTTCTTATATAAATACAATATTGAGCAAAATATGCACGTGAAGCCATATTAAGTGTGTAAAGTGCAGTTAAATAGGTATCGTGGCGAAAGGGGTTATTTAAATAAAAACATACAAAATATCAATACTCACATTTTATTTAATTCAGTATTATTATTAACACACATCAAAATGACACCTTCCTGTTTGGTGGTTTTGACCAGACTGTCTTTCTCGTCTGGGTGACAGATATGCGTCTACCCCTTCCAGCCGATAGAGGTCGCTGCATGTCTGTCACGTTAAAATGATTACTAATTGTATCAATTATTACTTAATTAACTCATATTTAAAGTTTTAGTCAACATTATTGAATTTGGTTGCTGACAAGTGTATGAAGCCATGTCGCAGGCGTAAATCGGATGGGGCAGATATCTAAAAATAAGTAGGTAAGTGAAATCAAACAATTTAATTTAAACACCGAAACAAATGGCATCACGACGGCAGCTCTATTAATTAACTAAACTTCATTAGTCCATTTGGCTAATGTATGCGATATAACATATCTTCACTCCAATATATTTGTTTAATTCAATGTGTATTATATAAATTTATTGATGGTGAGGATACTTGATATTTTTTTATATAAATAACCAAGATAAAAGCTTTAAAAATAATTTTAAAATCAGATTTTTAAGTTTTAAATTGTAAAATCAGTTGTGTATTAAAGGGAAAACACTAATAGTTAGTCTATGGTAGAAACATCAAGAGTAATAGAACAACTTGTATTCTTATTTACAAACCATTCAAGTTTTATTTCTATAATAAAATTTATAGATTTTCGTTTAAGCAATTACAGTAATAACACCCTCTTTATAAGGGTGTAAAAGCTCAGCCCTTTTCTTGTCGTAGTGAGCTGCACGAGACGGGTCGTGTCGCGGGTCACACTCCTTTCTCTTGTTACCATATCTCACATTATAAATTGGGACTTTATAATAACAAACATGGGTATGACAGAAACTCTTAATAACAAATAGAAATTTGCTAAATTCAATTTTATTCATTTTCCATTAATTTAAGAATAGGGTCAACGGAGGCATAACAACTAAAACATGTTTAATGCGGTTTACTATTTTTTATTTATTTTTTCTTATAATTTATTTATTTTAATATTACTAATAATTCTTCAAGGCGTCAGACTTAAATAATCAAAATAAACGCGGCAGTAAACCGCATAAAAACACATAGACTTTAAGGTCTATTATATAACATTTATTTCATTAAAGTAATTAGGCAATTAGTCAAATTAATTAAAAAATGTTTTTATCTATTTTATAATGTTCACAAATAAACATTAGTTAAAAATATATTATTTTTAATGTTTTTTAACGATGTATGTATATTTATCTATTAAAGTAGGCATTTATCACATTCCACTTTTAGCAATAATAACATAAAGAAATTCCTAAAAATAAAATTCATACAATAGACACACTACTAATACCGTACTTACTTAAAATCGCTCATGGGAACTTGCGGCTGCAGAGTTCTTGGTTTCGTACACGGAAAATCTCTTCGGGTCTCCTTTTGTGTCTGGCCAGTGATGTAAGAGCCACTCATATATTTCACCTTACTTAACTGAGTTAGCGTAATAAATAACGATTTAACTTAGGCAACGGTATACCAATTTTTTAAGTCTTTTTTTGTTTTGATATTTATGTTAGTAAAAATTGTACTTCAAAGAAATCGTAGTCAAGCGGTGTATTTTATAAAATTGTCGAGTCATGAAACTGTTATGAATAACCTTTTATGCACCTAAACATTTTTCTTAAAGGACATTTTTCCATTATACTAAAGTTATCGGCAACCGTTTCCTGATTTATTGTTAACAAACAAAAGAATTTTATAAAGAATTAATTTACTTTACAATTATGTTTTATGCCCAAACAATAAATAATTATAATAGATTATTAATAAAATATAAATACAATTTCATCAATCATTTTTATTTAGGATATAATATATAAAAATATTGAGGTTCTATAAAAAAATGAAATAGCTTTTACGGAGCGTTCGTAGCGTTCCTTACCTCGAAGTCTAATCGTTTTACTTTTATTCCTTTGAGTGTATTACCCATTAAAGTGGACTTCGGTTTCCTAATGTGACCATTGGATCAGCCCTTTTCTTGTACCTGAGTTGGCATTACCATTTCAACTTAAAATCGAAAATAAATGTTATATACCTAAAACTTCATCCTATTTTTTTTTTCATTAATTAATTTCAAGTGGAATTACTAAATCGACTTTACATTAAAGAATAAATTCTATACCGATACTATGGATAACCTGAAACAAATAATTATCGTTTTATTATTAACATTGTTTCGACTGGGAGCTCCACGTCGCGTCGGCGAGTTAATTGCCAATGAGGTAATGAAGTCGTCTATGTCGTATTAAGTGCTCGCGTGCTAGCTTAACATCTGGATTGTTACTAAAATTAATATTCAAAAAATTACTATTATAAAAGTTTCTTATGGGTTGAAAGGAACCCCCACCTTGGGTGTACGATTTTATCAGAGGGGCTTTCGGATCACTAGTAAAACGAAAGGGATTTTGTGATATTCTGATTTTCACTATATTAGCGTTACTTCATAACCATAAACAGATATTCACTTGAATTTATGGCCACTAAAACTTGAAAAAAAGAGTTGACCAACATAAATTAATCACTTTGACGTTGGCTAATTGAAAATATATTCATAGAGCTGTATTTTATTACAAAACTTTATTAACCGGTCATACTTATTCTTAAAAATTAATTATGATTATTACATTAAAAACGACACCGTCTACTATCCTCTCTCATACTTAGTCTCTAAGTAAAACTAAAACCACGTTTATTCTAAACTTAAGTAAAATTCTAGTAGTTTTATATGACTTAGTCATTACAATATTTTTACTGGAAGAGGTACACGCTTTGGTGGTTAGCCAAAAGAAATGACCACGTAATTCTATCTAGATAGGAAACTTCTTAATGGGATAAAAACTTTAACTCCCTCGACAGAGAAAGTAGGAGGGTCCTTGCGAAACATTTACATTCTACTGTGACACAAGAGAAGTATTTTCAAGAATTTATAAGAACTTCTCTCAAGGATCACGTATTATTTTTATCTAGAAGTTTCTTAAACGGTTGCTAGTTAAATTTTGTTTTATTCATCATTTATTTTTTTATAGCGAATCTCTATTTCAGTAATATATTCCATTGGCTTCTCTTTTCAAACTCTCTCTTTATTAAAAAAAAGCATTCTAAGAAAACATTTTTAAAAGATGACATTTAATTAATATTTTAGGATTTTCTGTGGTTTCATCACTTTAGCTTCAGTTAAAAGTCACTAGATAGAGACTACGTAATTTGTTTTAGTAATCATTATTATATCTTTTTGAAGAATCACCAAAACAAGAATGTCACGTAAGGTATGGATAAAACACTCCCAAAATATTTAATAATTATAAAAATTGTCTAATCTTTATAAAAATCAAAATTTCTTTAGGAATAGAAAATACCCCATTACTTAATAATTTTTAAAATTATTTTTCTGCCCCTACTGCGGATTGGCTATGCGACTATTTTGTAGATGTCAGTCATTGTCATGTGAGACTTTTTTTCAAATAGAGCGAATCAATGCGAACCTATCGATGACTTTCTAATTAGTTGCTTTTTCAATGTTAATAAAATCCATACTAGCATAATAAATAAATTTAGTATTTTCATAACATTATATAAACTCTAAAGTTATAAAGTCGTCAGATGCCTCCAAAAGGTCTAGCTTGTGACAGAATTTTCCTTAGAGCAAGAGTTGCTGAACGTGTCTTTACGATCATGGCCTTATCTCGTGACGTTTACGTGTCCGTGCACTCGACTACCACAGCTTTACTATCTACCACAACATGTACATTTGAATTTATATTTTAAATATTAAAGACGAGCTCTAAACAGTTCTTTTTAAACTTTATTATTTTGTAAACTTACAAAAATTACGACTAAGGCGAAGGACATGTCATCATGAAGCTTAATTTACGACATAAATAAAATAACAATACTAGCATTATATTAGTAAGTCGAATATTTTTTTTATATCGTAGGCAAATTAGGTTCTAACTATTTTATTAAATACATACAAATTATATGAGTTTAAATACACTCGTAGTTAACCTACATTAAGTTCATTAATAAGTTGTTGGGTTTCTACTTTGCAAGAGCAAGTATCACCGAGTGAGAAGCAAAGTCGATAAGTCAGCCGTCAAGACTTCAACTACCATCCGCATAAATATTCCAGCAAACTATTACCAAACTGACTAAACTATTTTATTAAAATAAATTAAAGTACAAATTCATGGCTTCAGTCTCACAAAATTAACCAAAAACAATATATTAATAGTTGTTACTGTTCTTACACTAAAATGCATCCACCAGTTGACTCAATTCAAACTGACTTACAACTATTGATAATATAATATTTCAACGTTTATTTAAAGAATGCACAATGCAAAGAAAATTCAGTATCCTATGTTAGTATTTAAATAAATTAAATTCTATACCACGCTACAGGATAAAATACAAGCCCCAGAACATATAATTTCTAAGCCATGAGTATTTATAGATGCATAAAGTTAGGTTCATGTTATCTAAACATGTTTTTAAGGATACATGCTAAACTTTGTAGAAGATACTATTATCGGTACAAAGTCGGCTCATTAACTTTCACGTAAACTTACCTCGATTGTGATAACTCACGGTTTTTACGAGCTCAACAAGAGAGAGAGTTTATCACGAAAACGTGAATACTCAGAACTAGGTATTATTATATATAAAAAGTTATTATACGTATTATATTATTATTTTTTTAATTTTAATTAATAAAAAATACTAACAGCCGTTAAAATAGAAGTCGACCTGCGATTTTCCTACCGCTAATCACATAAACTACCGCTGATCACTAATAACTTTAATCCGAGCACTATACTTCTTTATCTTAGAAATCCCTCCATTACTAAGGGCTCATCAATATTATTATAGATTTATTTCTTTTAATAGATATCTCAAACAGCTTTATTTTTATAAAAATACATCTTACCCTAATGGATTTAATGTGTATATCTCATACAAATGTCACTACATACATATATTTTTATTCTATTAAATTGGCCGCCTATATGACGTTAGCGGCGACCCTAGCTGTGAATAATTTATAGGTGTAAAGATAAAGGTCAATCCACATATGCGCGTGTCATTCGAGTCATATGCGTACAATGATATTTGTAATGTATTAACTGACAGGTTTACGCTCTACACTCTCACGTTCAATTCGTATAATACGTGTATATATGATCCGACTTGAATCCCAAATTATCGTAATAAAAAATGTAATGATACCACGTGCCCCTACTTCAAGTAATTTTTTAAACATAACACGCTCTTCTGTGAAGAAGTAAAACGCTGACTATCGACTTCATTCACGGTCATGAATTTTAATCCATTCTTCGTAGAAAGGACTGACTCATGCTCTGTTATTTCACCGTCAACAAAAAAACGCAAGTCATCCTTTCACTCTATAATAGTTAATATAATAGCTGAATTCCATAAAGTTATTTATTAATCGTATTCAGGCCCTTCATGTTTAGACGCAACAGGATGGTGTCATAATAATATTCTGAAGAACCTTTAATCCCATTTAAAAAATTAAAAGAATATTTTCATTTCAATAAAATATTGAAATAAGGATATTGATGCTCCAGTCTCTCTACCTACGTCGACAGGCATAGGCGTGAGTTTATGTATGTCCACACAAAAAGGATTAAGGAAGTACTTGAAGAGTTATCTCTAATGATAAATCTTGACTTATGATAGGTGGAATAAACGTCATACCTTAATATTTAATTCAACGGGGACACGCGGCAAAAGTGTGTAGGGTTGCTATGATAAGGGGCTACATTAGGAGCTGATGAATTCGAGTAGAGGATTAGCCTTTACAATATGAGCACAATTTCCAACGCCCCAGGGTCTCACGCTTGACAAATACTGTCGTGAATGTCAAGCAATTTATTTGGAGCCACGGACACTTTTTGGCATAATTTGTTGAAAAATATACCTTCTTTGTCGCAATGAATTTGCTTTAAATTTGAAAGGGGATCTTTCTTGACATCCTAACTTTATTTATAGCTCGGAAGCGCATGTCTTCAGAGGGTTTTACAAATGTACATTTTTGTTATTTGCATTGCTAAATGACGATTTAACGAATAACGAATAATAGTTTATTTAGTCAAAGAAAATATGTGTTTGTATGTACATATTCATTCTTTTTATATTCATATTGTATTAGAAAAAATATAGTATTTTAGAAGCCACAGGAGGTCCTATTGTTGAGACGAAATCGTTTAGAAAAAAATATGCCATACAATATGTATGAGAACTGTTTTTGAACATTATTGAAATGTTTATAGCATGAAATAAGCTTTGAAGTTTCGTTTAACATAAATGAAAATATTTTTGTGTTTAAATATTATTAATAACCTCACTAAAATTTATTTTAGTTTCATAACTACTTTTAATATGGCGAGAGTGGTGTGTAGATATAGGTGCTGGTAGCGCAGAAGGAAAATATGTTATCCATTATTTTATAAAAAGAAAATATAAAATACGACAAAATATCTCTTTATCAATTTTGATACACACAAAAAGAAATTTACATTATTATAAAGTATTGTACCATAAGAAACAGGAAATAAAATTTAAAATATTCATTGTAAAAAGATTGTATTTTTTGTAACACAACCAATATTAAGAAGGTAGAAGTAGCTGAGCACGCCGCGGCTCAGTCAATAAAAAGAGAAAATAACCATAATAGGCCTTATGGAACGCGGCGGCTGTTTTCCTTCCCCTGAGAGTCGACGAGTGTTGATCTAATTTACCGATCTGCCTCATGGGGTAAGAATTCTCTACACATTATCGATGACTAAATGTCACAATTTTTCGTATACATTTTTTTAAATAAAGTCATTTCATTCGTATGATTTTGTTTTTCATATGTTTTTCTAATATTTATTCTTTATAAATAAATAATTATATTTTTTTATTACTTAATTGATTTATACTTTTGTGGATATGCGTCACTAATTAAAATTGTATATTTGTTAGGGAATAAGCAGTTATTTATTCACCGTGAATAGAATATCAGTCAATAACTTAAGCTGTCAGACACAATCGTGATCACTAACGTAAATATTTTTCAGATAAAATAGGTTTAGTAGAAATAACATTACTTATATCGACATAGACAATACACAATTTTTCTGAAAAAAAAAAACTTGAAAATATATCTTTACCTACTAAAAAGTGTTATTGAGCTCGGTCCTTCGAAATTAATCATATTTTAACTTAACGAACGACGTGAAAAGATTTTGTCCCACGATGAAAAATATTTTTAAGGGATAATATTAAAAATAGCCCCACTTCAATATTAAGTGTCATATTTAAAGTAAATACTTTTAAATTTTATTTATTTAAGGGATGATAAATACACTAATGATGGTCATTGGCAGGAGTGCCACAGTGTTTTGTATAACACCCAAGCGAAATGACCTTGTCACATCTCCTCAAGCAGGCATGGCGGATATGATTTTTGCCTGCAGACCTTTATTTGTGATAGAAGTTCACTCCAGCTAAACAGGCAGAGTATGACCAATTGTCAGACTAGTATAAAATGTCGCTGTGGATATTACAATAATATTATATGCAGTTAAGCATACATTTTCTATTTAATTATCATACAATTGTTATTAATTTAGAAAACAAACATATTAAAATAAATAAAATTAACGTCACTTTATTGTCTAATTGTTCACTTGTTTTAGTTAAACAGTTGTGCAATTTAAAATAAACCGCGTAATTTATTATTGTAGAAATGAAACGCAAAAAATACATATAAGCGTACAAAACGAAGATGAAGCGAAATGATGAAATGACAACCATTTGCGTCATTCGCATGAAAAATATTTTCCAGGGAGATCTTGTTTACATTGACACCGTAATCCGCCGCTCACATTCGCGTTTTTTGTCACCACTGCCATCTGCTACCATAGTGCAAAAACGAGACCGGTAAATCAAAATCCTCTTATCGTCCAATAGCATAAAGCTTACAATCTATATTTAATAACCAACAAAGGCTACCGTTTTATTAAAATATTCATTAAACATTTCAATATTATTTCATAGGTTTTTCCTGATAAATTTATTGTGAAATTTTAATTTAAATTGGCTCCTGTGTATTTATTTGATAACGGAAAAACACTGCCAATAATATAATTAATTATATTATAGTTAAACTAAAGCCACATTCATTTTTGTACGTTATTTTAAATTAATGTATAATTTTAAACAATAATGGATATTAAGAGAAATTGTTAAATTGAATTAACCTAATAAAATCAATTAAGTAGTATAATGTAAATATTTTATCAACCCCAATCAACAAAAACACTACATTAAACACATATTATATGAAATTAATTCAGTTAATTCTGTTCCGTGTCAACTTCATTTAAACACAAACATTATCTTAATTGATATAGCATCAGTAACATTTTCTAACAATATAATGATAGTGTTGTCTTATATTATTCATGAAAATGATTTAGCTTATTTAAAATACTTTCAATTGGCACACTATTGTATTTATTTTGATTATTTTTAATACGAAATTTTGAAAGTTTGTTTTCCTATTTTTCATCATATACAAGATGAAATTCCTTTATATTCTTCTTCAATAAGAACAAAAACACAAAATGATGAAATCCTAAAACAATATCCAATCTTAAATTTCGAATAAAATGTTTATAAAATTTAAACTAAATAAAATCGTATGTTCCTAATACGCATTAGTATACTTGTTCACATTGCTGATTAATCAAATGGTTGGTGCTAAAATGTGTCTGCAGTGTAGGTACAGATTCATCCCACGCCCACCAGTTTAGTCAGCCGTCAATCATGAATTCCTCTTCGCCTGTCATTTAAACCTGCTGACAGGGACAATTAATGGATTGCTGTTTAATTTTAGTACGCAATCGTACAGTCAAGATCACATTAAGAGAATTAATTAGCTTATATTATGCATAATGTGCAAAAACTGTTAACATATAATATAACAATTAAAACACATGAGCAGGTCTTGTTGCAAAAACTTCAAGTTATTTATTCCTTCTTGTAATCTATGTGGTTTTTATTTAATGTTTAGTACATTTTACATACTTATAATTTCCAGTAAATTGTCATAAAATAATATCCTTTTAAAATTGAATTTAGTAAAAATAAATATTCTAAAAAACATTAGTATTTACCTTATAATGATGTGTGAAGTTTATCGCCTATTAATTAAAGATGAATATCGAAACTTTACACATATTTTTTATATCAGGTAGCCACATCTCTATATTGTCTACGCAGTAATTAGTTCTATTAATAATATCCAATTAAAAGAGATGACCTCTAAATCTGTCTCATTAAAATTGACACTGAACTTCATTCGTTCATTCATTATTCAAGAAGGAACAAGCAGGAACAGAATCCAGTATTTCCGAGAAGCTTAGTGGAACAACAAAGTGCATTTTTTACTGTTTCAACTTTAATATGGATGAAAAATGGAAAAAAGTAAGAGCTCTGCATTTTCTTTTGTAAATATTACAACATTTGTGAGCATTAACATTTAACAGCGTTTTGTGGTTGGAACCAATCTCGTTTGTTTAAATTTATTATTAGTGTCAATCTCATTTTTTTATTTTGACAAATGAACACATCTGTGTAAAAATGAACTATCTGATTTCTATGTAATGTAGATACTATATATGTGACCTGATCTTGTTTCAAGAAAAGAAAACAATTTTAGTAATGGTATACATAATAATATAATTATGTATATAGATTGTATATTGGATTAAACTTTCAGTTAAAGCTGTCAAAGGCTCTAGAGGAAGAGTTACGGAGGGCAGCCAGCAAACCCTCATGGGAATCGCAAAATGAAGGGGTGCACGAAAGGGTCAACTTCGATGACACCATCTGGGGCTTTAATTTAGCGGGTGGGGCTTATTATGATACGCCATTGCGAGTTACTGTGGTATGTTTTTTGACCTTGAACATTTGATATTACCAGTATTAAAAGAACTATACTAAAGGTGACGTCAAATTAGATTTTTAAGTTTAACGTAGGTACTACAAAAGACACGACGAAAGAAACTTACGCGAAAGTAAATGTATCACAAGCGGCCAGTTTTTGAAATTATTCTAACCGTTTGTAAAATCAATGTATTTTTAGATTAATTATTTCGGTAAGATATTGTTGTAAAAAATTTAAAAGTAAGTACCTACTTACCTAATTCTGACATTTCATCCAAACTTATTCCTTTCAAAAATATTTCTTACCTTAAAATATTAACCACAATGTAAAGTCAAATTAAATTAATTACAAACTTTAGAAACTTAGGCAAGAAATTTCTTCCAAAATTGTTCCCTTCATTTGGATTGTTTATAATTAACTTAAAACGGCGGAAAAAATATAAAACGAAAATGAAACCACTCGAAATTGCGAAGTAATTTTGTGGAGTTGCTACGACAAAATTTTCTTCCAGTAGTCATCTAATTTATTTCCCTGTACTAAACTATGGTTATATAATATGTTTTACAAATAAAAAAATTGCCATATCTACATAAGTTTTTTAAAATTTTGAATATTTAAGCATTTTAGATATTAATATTGTAATAATCCTTATTTATAATAATATTCTTAATAACAAAAGCTACTTCAAAACGTAATTAAGTCAGTGATGAATTCCGTCTTGCTAATGAATAACAATTTGTTTATGCCGTAGCATGACGAATTTTATTAAATTTTGAAGGTGAAGGAGGGTAGTCGGGCCGATCGAGCAGGCATTAAGAAGGGGGATGTGCTTACGAACATCAATGACATTGATACTTCTACCCTTACGATACAGGAAGCGCACGATATTATTTTAAAATCAGGAATAGAAATTAAATTATCTGTGTCAGCGTAAGTATGACTATATATATCCATATGTACGCACTACGCTTGATGTCAAGTCAGAGCCAGATAGCACAACGCGACAAGGTCATTTCAGAAGTGGTGTTGTAACTATAATCTACGATTCGGCAGACTGGTAGATAACCGTCATTTTCTGCTTACCACTCTTTAAAATATATTTTAATTTTTGCTTATAGGCCTGATGTCGAAGAAACTTCTCACTACATTTGGCAAGATGAAATTGTAAGCATTTAGTACTTATTTGATAAATAAAAATTAAACCTATTTATTAAAATTACGTTTTTAGGAAGAAGATATTCTTAAAAGTAAACATCGTCTTGATTTTAAAATAAAAAAAGAAACAAAACCCTTTACGGGAGCTAAAACAGTAAGTGATATTGAAAGTAATCGGCTATAATTAAAAAGCTCACGCATATAATTTAATTTTCTAAAAACTTGTTCGGTGTTTTCAGAATGATGCATGGAGCCTAGCATGGCCCAGTAGTAAGAAACGAGATATTATGTATAGAGAGTCGAATTGTTTTTTAGTACCTAGTCGCTATGAGATTAAGCATCCGTAAGTTTTTTGTTGTAATTATTGGAACGCAGGTATTTTCGTGTGCCCATTTAATGTAAGGTTATTTCTATGTTTCAGGGAAAAAATAAATGATGTAAAGAAAAAAGAACAGAAAGAAATAATATGCGGTAATTCAGAAAATATAGTAACATAAAAATAAAATTAATTAAATTTTGTCCTATTTTTTCTGTAGTTAAAATTGAATCTAATAATTATCTATTTAGACTACATTACAAAAATAGACCAATACACTAGAGAAGTCATGTTAAGTGAAGTATGTACAAAAGCCATGAGCACTAACGACTACTTTTGTTCATAGAATTAGATATAACATAGTGGGATTTAATAGATATTTTAAAATAATTTGAATAAAATAATAAATATTTATATGGATCATTTGATCCCTAGTGACTGAATAAATCGAATTACAACATTATTTCTGACGTCTTCTTTTTTCTATATTATATCCTAATATTATTTACCTCAACATAGCAAAATACAATTTGAGATATAAACCACGTACATATATATAGGTATAGTGAAATAAAAACCCCTATTCGCTTCGTATGACTGTGTCATTCGGAAATAGAATTTTCCATTCAAATGTTATAAGCGACAGTAAATATTTGTTGTGGTTTTAGTTCGATATTCAGTTTAAAATTATCAGTAGCAGCAGCTTAACCCACATCCAGAAAAACTTTGGGATTGTTTAATACAGAAACCCGGTCTGATTTGCAAAGGACTTTGTTTGTACAGTGAGAAGTTAATGTTGTTTTAGGTCTAATGAGCTGTTTAAAATTTCGTCACGGTATCTGGCCAATGATACGATCAGGGGCGTTTGTTTTAAAGTATAATTTCGAGATTTGAAAATCCAACGAAATAAATGTGAGCGATTTATTAGGCATTTTACTAAAGCTATTGTTTATATTGTAGAGAAATTTATACAAATTCATTATCATTATTATTCTAGCAAACTGTTTATCTTTAGGTCCGTGTATTTAAATTTCTTAATTAAAATCTGTATTTTTGTTCTTGATGAATTCGATAACAAGGGATTTGTTATAACATAAATATAACTGGATAGGTAATCAAATAATAATAAAAAAATATTTTATTATTTAAACGAATAAATAGCTGAAACATATTTTTTCCCTAATATTGTAATATGTAGAATTAAGACATCTAAGGAATGTTTATCTCACCCAAGAAATGTGGGAGTCATCATAAATGTGGGAAGTTTGTCTTTGTGTGATTTGGTGCCTCTAAATCAAACAATTTTTGTTGACATTAGATGTTTGTATGAACTTCTGGCGAGGTGTTGGTTAAAATATGGCTTGTGTAGAATACTCGTACCATCAACATTTACTCGATTTCTTGACGTCGACAAATTCTGAGTACACAGACCGACCGATTTCAGCTAAAAATGTCCAGTTTATTTGAACAGATAGCGATAGATTTTATGTCGTGTTTTCCAGCGTGCGTAACATTTTCCACTGTTTGTTTTAGATTCAAGATTTATCTATCAGATTTTGTCGTTTGAGTTAAATTCTAGAATATTGAATATTTCCTTTATGTTTTCTTTGGAATCCAAGCATAAATATGATTTTTTCAAATGAAATCATAAAGTTATTTGTAAATAAAATTTTTGAACAATTTAACGTCTATTATTTAAATAGATAGTCACTTGTTTTGATGAATAACAACTAGTAATGTTTCGGACGAATTCCTTCATACCCATTACCAGTAGATTCCAGAGACCGTACTGGAAACACGAATTTATAAGTTTTTGTTTTTTAAACTTATACCTTATGCGTGTGACAAAGAATTCATTTTGATTTAGTATCAAAGGAAAATGTGATTAACCATAGGTGCAGTGGTATGTATGTAGTGAAGCAAATTACGTGCAATTTGTGAAACTGTTTCCAAGCTACCAAAAGTTTTCGACGTCTGATATTTCTGCACGCTATTAAAGGAATTACACATTTGCGGAAAGTGGTCCGGCGGCTTGGGGTTATGACTTTTGCGTGTAAAATTCGAAACAATTTACTGAATTAAAAATTTACTCTAATTGAATGAACTTAGTACTAATGTGGTATATAAAGTAACTGATGACGGATAACCTAATAATAGCAGAATCTGTCGTCCCGGGGTAGTAGGTACCACCATTTCCAAATGTAACACATATTAGTTTTAGTCAGGAGTCTGCTCACTCACCTCATCTAATCGACATGTCGGAATTGACTCCTGCATGTGTAGTAGTGAATCTACTATGTACTATACAACGATTTGCCAGACTATAGTATATAACGATTATAATTTAATAATAATGTTGTAATCGTTTCAAAGTATTTTAAATGAAGGCGACAATATCTTGTTACAAAATTGACAATAAGTCTTGATCTCGTTTAATGTTTAAGGAGACAGTAAAATATAAAGTTGCCGAATCTCGTTAAATCCTGCCCAAACTGCGGTCCTTCTAAAATCTTTGAAGAAGCATAATTATGAAGCTCAAGAAACTTATGTATAGAGACATGCCCTCGAAGCTAAAGTTCCGGTACCGTGGTAAAATTCAACATTATTAAAGTTTAGCAGTTTTCGAGTCTGGATAAGATCAGCCCAATCCATTATTCTCGACCGCCATATCTTCAATAGGATTAAAGCCCATTCGTCCATTACTGGTTTTACTGTTCTTTTGTTTTATGGCTGTATTTTTCTCCGATAATGTATTGAAAAAGATACTGATACTTTCCATATAGGTACTCGTGCATATCTAATAGTGCTTAATTTTAATTTAACATACGAATGTTATATCAGCAAAGCAACTGTATTTGATGAATTTTAACAACCGTAAAATTGGAACTATAAATTACGGGAAAGGATGAACAATATTTTGATTTACCTATATTCTAGACCACAACACTCGCTGCTGCGGTCTGTTCTCAATAACGCGCACACAACGCACGGCCAGCCATTTTAATACAATGTCGTCAAAAACACAACTTTATATAATCACTAAAAAGTTCACGTTACAGAAAATGTATAATATGCGTTCTACATTTTCGATAGGACACACCAGGACGTCGCATCAATATTTTTCAATTTTGCTTATACAATAGAATAGTGTATAAATCTTAAGAGTCCCTGGTCTCTTTCTTCTCTAGTACCTATAAGTATTTAAAGCAATTCTTTAATGTTTAACGTTAAACTATTACTACACAAAAAGAAAAATATAAAAACACATGAGCAAGCCCAACAATGTAAAACAAATAAGTATACTGATGAAAGGTACGTATAGTGTGATTGGCAGGACCTGACGCAGCTTGGCACTGATTAACGAATATTGCACATACCATTCATTCCCCGGCACAGAACCACTGACACCTAGTTCATTTGATGCTCTAGTTAAATAAAAAAGTTTTTATTGCTCTCACAATAGAATTGTAGCGTAGGTATACACCTATTATGTCTAAAATAAATATTGCTTTCACGTTTTAATTTGTATAGTATATATATTATTATTAAGGCCAAAATTACATATTTAGTGTGTATTACAGACTGTGTGTACGCCCACAGTCACTCCTAAAATATAAGACTCAATATTCACAAATATTAACACGAAATTCTATCATTACTT
Source organism: Tineola bisselliella (assembly GCA_028551675.1). NCBI lineage: Eukaryota > Metazoa > Arthropoda > Insecta > Lepidoptera > Tineidae > Tineola > Tineola bisselliella. Next base: position 65,290 of record JAPWLS010000977.1, read on the forward strand.
TTAGTAATAAATTGATGGAGTAATTATTAGTAGTAGTAATATTGTGAATGATTTTTTGCGGGTGACTTTTGTACCAAGAAATACTAAATTTTCTTTGTTTAATGTCAATTGAAAGCCTCGAGCAGAAAACAGTTTATGATAGCCTAGTTTTTCTTATAATTTGAAAATTGTTGCCGTAAAAAATATGATTATGAGATGCTCAATGTTTATTGCAAGTAAATTCAAATAAATATTACAGATTCTTAAATAACGAAATCAGTTTTAAACAAATACGTTTTTAAGTGATTGTTTTTTGTTTTATATATTAGCATTATTACGTGTACATTGATTGTTGTTGATTTTATTTATATTGTAAATTTGACATTTATACACCCACGATATTAATTACAATAATGTGGTACGAATTAAAAAAATATTTGTATTAAAAGTACATTACTGTCACGTAAATATGATATAACGAGCAATATGGGAAGAAGGGGGCGATCGCCAGAAGACATTAAATAAAACAATGATTACTTTGATATCGAGTAATAAAGACAACACTAAGAAATCCGATTACGCCGTAATTCGTTCTAATGGTATTGAGAAGTCGTTTTCTCCTGTTAACTGCAATTTTATAGTTCTTTTCTGACCATTGATGATAATATCTTAGTAAAACTTTCACGATAATGGAATGAAATATTAAAGCAAATATAAATAAAGATAGCCTCTTATGATTTGTTACACACAAAGTCAATAATGTTATGTAAAATATAATGATGTCTTAGGTCATTTGTGAAGTTATTTAAAATATATAAACAACTTATATCAATGCGATTATTTTGATTATATTAATTCAAGTCATCGTAGTCGTGACGAAATCAAAAATCAATAGAAAAACGATAGTGCATAAAAACTTAATTTACATAATAATAATATGCTTATTAGCTAATAAAGGTAATATGTCAATTAATTTAAAAGACTTTATGCGAATTACTATAGTACTTATAATATCTCAACTCCCTAATACAGAATTATGTTTAAACTTATTTCTATTGAAAGGTTATTTTAAAAGTTAATATTCTTAAAGTCACGCTTCGAGGTAATTTTGGCAGGTCGTGTCTGCTCACATATTTTTTATAGCAGCGCAGAATTATGATATAAAATATTTATATCTTTTTAGGGATATAGTATGCGTCTGTTTCTTTTCTTGGGTAATAATAGTAAATCCGAATATATAAGAAAACGTGAGATAAATAATGTAAATATAGAATATAGTATGACTTGTTTGTGCCAATGTGTTTTACATGACAATTTTTGTTTATCCTTGAGTGTTTTCAAAGTTTTTTGTAAGAGTTATAGAATCATAACAAATCTACATGAAATTTATTTTAATAAATATTATTTAATATAAGTATTGGAACTACCTAATTAGCTAATTACATATATATCAATAATAATAATAATAATAACAATATAGAGAGCTTATGGCAAATTATATGCCAATCATTAAGTTAGTTTTAGACGGAGCAATATGAATGGGAGTCATCTGGAGTAGTACGACTATTTATCACATGTCAGTAATTTGGAAGAATGTGTGGATTTATCCACTTTTTCTGCTGCGTAATCCTTGACGGTTATTTGTCATAATTTCAACCTAATGACTTACAAGAACATTTACTTGGATTTATTACTTCAGATTGTTAAATGAAGTAGTTTCAATAAAAGCGCCATTAAAATTTAATATATTTATTAAATTATATAACTTTCCATCTGATCTTTTAGAAGTGAAAAAGACCGTTAAAATATGTAGCTTGTAAATACGTATAAATTCTATTTATTTTATGATTGTAGTTAAATATTTTCGAAATGATTATCTGTCAATCCAGTCTAGTGCACACGTTCTATCAGAATAATTGATGAATTTGAAAATTTGAGATATCTGATTCAGTGGTGCAAATTAATCATACCATTAAACTCATATAGTTGTACTGAATAGATGTTTAAGGGAAAATTTCGGCACATAATATTATTCCACTTGAATGCCAACTAGAATCATAGATTACGTTTGTAAAATAAAATTGTAAATACTTTGTCTACCCCAATACTATGAGAATGTTACACATATTTCAGTTCACCCGACCTGAGATTTTTTTATCTCTTTATGATACTAAAGTAAATAAGTTACTAAACTTTTAAAGTGGTCGTTTATAAAAATGTATAAAACAAAAGACAACGCAAACAAAATAGTTGCCGTAAAGCTAAAAAGATTTAAAACTTGTTGAATATCATACAAGTTTTGTGAGTTGAGACGAGACAGCCTGAAGGGGTTCACTGTTCACTCTAACTTTAAGTGAGACTTGCCTCCAGGATGTTACTTCCGCGGTAGATATACTAAGGAAAACGAGGCCGCATCTGCATTTCGTTATAATTTAACTAAAACTAGAAACTAAATGTCTTATTAATATTGTGATACAAACAATATAATACATCAAAGTGTATCTATTATTTTTTATTTGGAGGTACATACTATATATTTTAAGTAGAAATAAGTTAGTAAGACATTACAGTAGTTCAAGAACTTACGTCGTATAAAGAACACGAAACTTATGAACGCATTGGCCCCTCTTAACTTAGTAATGAGATAAAGTTGTCATTCCATAACAATGTAGGTAAAGAACGTGAAGAAAAAGTTTTAACAAGTCCTAAACCCTAAAGAAATAAATTCCTAAAATATGAACCAAGTCAAAGAGAAAAAAGTTTTCCAATTACGAAAACAAAACAACTGACACAATAAGTAACGTACCTAATTTATTATTATTATTTTTTATTTTTAACTTATAAGCTACTTTTCAACTGAAAATATAAAATAAAAGACTATATTGCGAGTTTCTATCGCATTCATTTGTTTATTTTTTTGTTTTTTTTTTTACGCGCCGTTTTTCTGTCAATGCCGGCATTGCTGTCATCGTGGTCGCGGCGAGAAGATGACAACAAACATTTCAAAATGTCAGATTAAAATATGCAAAAATGCGACAAAATCTTTTAAATTGATTATAGCTCACAATTTACAATAAATATTTTTAATCCCTTTTAATTATAATGTATAATATTTAAGACGTCCGTCATTTATATGAGTAGGTGGCATCCGCGATCAGTTATGAGTAAGTAGTCTAGATTTTAGCGTCCGACGCGACAGTCTTTAATTCTATTACATTGTTGGAAGGTAGATAAACATCAAACCTCGGCGCGTACGGAATCGTCAAAGAGCTAAAATGTTTGGCATACATTGTACAGAAGCAAGTCTTTATTAGGTTACTTAACAGCGGCCTGGAGGTCGCGCCACTACTCTAACCTCTAATCTAGTTGCAACTTCTTCATTTTAGTCAATCTAATATTTATATTACAAAACATAAATATATAATTAATTATTACCTTATTTTATTATTCATTGGAAAATAATGTTATTTTTACTCCATCTATATAGAAAATTGTTAAACGATTTTAAATTCAAAGCAAACAATTGAAACAATAGCTACTCGTTTTGCTAAATTTCAATATTAATAAAATTTTGATGGGGTGAACGACGCAAACACGTCATGTATAGCCCGGGGCGGACGTAACCCAAATATTATGCACGAAATTTGGTACAACAAAAACGTACTGATGCGAAATTGACCGTCAAATCCTTTACAGAATCTGAAATCCTGACAAGAATACGTTCTGAGGGACACACGGGTCCCTTACCCCTTTCTTTTGTTATGTAAATATCTGCGTCTGGTGAAAGTTTCCCAACAAATATTCCCTCGGCGTCGATCCATTAGAAAATGAAAGAACGCTTGCAAGGAACGAAACAAGGAGAAAGATGGTACGTTTTGCCACTGCGGCGACCACTGATCATATTACACCCGAAACTCTTTGTTTGAACAACACAGGGTTAATATTAGTTTAGGACTAATGATTCATTTGCCTCGCATTGAATTACTACCACTACTATTCGTAACAAATTAGAAAAACCTCCCTCCTATAATTCGTTTAACCCCTCGATCTGTTTGGATAATGTAATGAATTTATTATGAATTATAAAATAAGCCTAAAATATTACATGATAGGAAATTTAATCCTTTTTCATTATATTTTAAAGATATTTTACAGATATTACAAAAAATATATATTCCTAAAGATTTTTTTATGCAATTTATTTTACTTGTAATTATTACTAAATAAATTACAAATATAAAATATTTTAAATATGGTAATAGCAATATTTAGTGCATATTTTATTGAAAGAGAAATAAAAGAAGGTAGACATACATACATAGATAGACATAGACGGCGAAAATGTCAACCTAGTACTCAAATATAGGTAATAGACAATATTCATATAGGTACCTATTTAGTAGTAGGTACGTATATAAATTTACTTCACTCAATCTTATATCTACAGCAGTTACAGAACACGGAATGTTCCTGTTATGTTAATTTCAAATCCCGGACAATCAACGCTGGGAGTGAACACCGCTGGGAATTCAAGACGACGACGTTTGTAAACTTATCTCGTCTTCTCGTTAGCGGGAACAGCGGCCCTCTAGAATACGTAAACGTGTCATTCATGATTAAGCAACCACTGCGACACTTACTGTTGACAAAAACGTAAACCAACGCCAGAGGAAGAGGAAGAAAATCACACGTCTCTATTGTAATTAGATATCAAGTTGATTCATTAAACTTTAGTGCAAATTTATAAGCTTAGTTTATATTCCGGCTAAATTGTAAATATAATGAAGCTACCTAAATAAATAAATGTACATTGCGAGGGTTGCAAGCTTCATTTCATCTCGCACGGGATTAATTTATTATTCCCAGAATAGTATTATCTATGTTTTTTTAAAACGTGAAATGTTTCGGAATTGGGATTATTTAAAAAAAAGGACAGTAAAGGAATTAGTTTTATGAATAAACATATACAAAGTTACATAGGGGAACGGAGGATTGAGGGTAGTATCATGGACATCCCGGAGCGTGGTAAACGACCCCGAAAATTGCTCGCAATTTATTCCGTTCAAGGGTGACCCGGAATAAGTAGAAGGACGCGACGTTTGTCACTCAATATATATTATTTACCCGCGATCATTGTGAGAAGAACCACAAAAAAGAATCATATTTATGTAACGTTGTGCGAAATGCGTATTATTACATTATATCTAGAAAGTAATATATGTACACAATCAGATATTAGAATATCGAATTAATATTCAAATATCAGTTTGAGCGATCACAGGGTAGTCATATAGATTTCAAAAAATAATTAAAATGAATCAACTTTGCGAATAACCTAAGACAGCTGTAAAATAGTATTGCTTAATTATGTAATATTTTATTTTCCAGATTATTTATAAGTTCTTAAACTGACGCGAGTTTCATTCGACTAATCTTAAGACATCCGTATACGTAATGAACATAGTGAAGATAAAAAATAATAAAAATAGATGTATTTATTAATTTGACCTTTGCTCAAATACTTAAATAAATGCAAATAATGGCCAGTGTGTTTTTTCCTGTCGATAATTTTAAATAGATACCTTGTTTTTATTTCATTTAAAATTGTGTTCGTAAAATGCAGTAATTCTTTAGTCTAATAAAATTAATTATATTTTTATTCATTTTAAATTTGTTTAAGAAATGTTGAATGTAAGAACAATACACAATGTTCATTTTCCAGGTCGCTTTAGTGTAAATTCGCGTGACCGTCGAGGCGCGTGCCTTTTCCGGGCATTCAGGGAGTTTCTGTCGTGACACAGCAGCACAACGACTGTCTAAATAAAATAATCTTTTGTTTTCTCTTATCTACCATGAACAAGAAAACTGAGTGACTAATTTATTAGATAACTTCTGTAATAGAGTAACGGATGCCACTTCTAAAGCCACCGAAACGACATCACATTTGCATAAAACTTTCACTTGTTACCGTTACGTCACCATTTACAATGTTTTTGTATCACTTTCCTTGTTTTTGTTTAGAGAATAGATACAGCTTGTTAAATAGAATCCTGTTCGCAAATTTCTTTTATAATAAATTTCTTACTTACAGGAACTTTCTTTCAAGTTAATATAATGATGGTTTATTCGTGTACATAAAACATCGAACGATAACAATAGGAGTTAGAATGTTTTATATAAAAATATTTAAAATTCTATAGAAATATTTTATAATATTAAATAGCAATTTTATTTGGCTCTATCTAAACAAACTAAAATTAAATTTCTACTATAAAATCAAACTTAGTGGTAAGATATTGTACAAAGTTAGAGGCAAGTACTGTAAAGTGGAGGATACCCTTTTGTATCCAGTTTTTGGAGCACGCTCCCTTTCAGGGAAAATGTGGATGAGATCCACGCCAAGGTACACAATAAAGGTAACGTTCATAGTTATGTTTTCTGTAACCGGCGTCCTATGTACTCGTTTCAGGTAGCTATTTTGTTGACAGATAAGCCAGAGCCAAGTCGTGCTCTACCGCAGTGTAATTCACAGGCTTACTCCACTACGTGCCTACAGTTGGGGACGCGAACAGATAAAGCTTTGTTGTTTCTTATCTTGTCCCAACAGGAACAACTGCCTCTGCTATTAAACTAAAATTAAAAATTACTTTCCTTTTTCAAAATTGTTATAAAAATAAATTGTTCAATTGGAAAATATTAACTCCGTCCGTGGGTTGATGTTACAAAAATAAAACAACCAAATTAAAAACATACTAGATGTAAAAAAGATATATTTATAATTTATATTCTAATAATCATCATGACCCCGACCTATACGAACTGGTTTTCGTATGCCCTCTCCATATACCAAAAACACCAAACATAAATGATTGCCTCACAAACAAAATTCACGTGCCGACATGAAGTGTATACTAAAATATTTTATATTTGCAATATTTATGATAGGATGTGTGAAATGTAAAGAATTTAAAGAAGACGATTATGAAGATGATTTTGATTATGACCAATTTGAAGTGAAAGTTGAGATGAAGAGTGAAATGAATGATGAAGTCAATGGTGTAAAGCCTTTAACATACGACATGTCGAAAGCCCCTGAATTGTTTGAGAAATTTGTGATGGATTATAGTAAAGAATATAAAACCAGAGAAGATTACGAGCGACATTACAAACAGTTTAAAGAAAATTTAAGGGATATAAATAAAATGAATTCGCAGGGGGAATCTGATGCAGTATTCGACATCAATATGTTTGCTGACCTGAATGACGATGAATTAAAATCAATTACAGGATAAAGTGCGTGTAAGTTCCACACACAAGCGCATATTTATTTTTAGGTGTATATTTAAAATTTCGTCACACTCTATCTGGAGACAAGTACTATCATCGTCATCCCTCGGGATGTTTTATGTGTTCTGACACAATAATGGAAGTGGCGGGCGTTTTCTAAAACCTATTAGGTTATAGCTGACGTGATTTTAATAAGATATATCGGTCGAGCCGTCATGTGAAGTGATTTAAGAATATCAACTTGCTTTTAAGTATACTCGAAAATTGTTGTTTTTTAAACTACAATATAGAATTATAAATAATTAATTTTGCAATAATGTTTTATATAAATAATGAAATGTAAAAAAGAAACAATTGATTGATATATAAACAAAATAAAATCTATGAGTAAAGTGAAAAAATTGAATTAAAAATTGTTAATTTATAGAAATAGATATTCAGAAATAAAAATCCGATATATACAACATAAGACGAAAACAATAGATTCATCTTTTAATATTGTTAATTTTTAACTTTAGAAGCGCTAATCTGGTTATACCTAGAGTCTAGTCTAGAGGACAAATCAATGAACTTTACAATTCTATTTCGGTATTATCGAGATACACGTAGCAAAAAATGTTACTACAATATATAATTCACGTAATAATTTTATATTATATTATTAGGTATTGAATTATGAGTTCTATAATAAAAATATACACGCATCTGTGCGTACAATTTGATAAAAATATTATCTACATTCAAATTATTGCATACGCATTTCGCATTAAATTGGTTCTTGTGAAAATTTTTTATCGTATATCTACCTCCTAAATAAGCATATAAATGTATAAAATATATATAAAAAGGAAAAAGAAAAAAAAAACCGCCTCAAAATTAGTAACAACGGTCTCGCATTAATTTACGCATTCCACAGAATTTTACATATGAACGTTTTCGCCTTGTTCTGCGGAAGGGTCGAACAGAAGTCGGTATAATGAATTAAATTAGGTACCGTTGATAACCTTTCTGCAGGGACAATCTCGGGCACTGTTACCCGAGGGTCCCTTACGTTTGGACCCAGCTAATGTCAAGTAGGTGGTCGAGCCCCAAAGAGTTATGTGCTTTCCCTCTGATTTATCTTGATAGAGATTTTGCCTATTCAACTCTTGGTAATTAAAAATCTAAGTAAGTGAAAAGTGGTCATTTTGATCCTTCCATGAATAGGCAAAACCATTGAAGTAGATTGCAAACATTCATTTATGTTAATTATTCCTTTAAATAGATAAATTAAAGCTTTTATAAATCCAGTTAAACATAAATCCTCGCAGCAATTTTTAATATCTTCGATTTCTTTCTAAAATATACAAAAGTCTCGTTAAATCTCTGATAAATTTCATTATTTTTCTATATAATACTAACACTCCTTTTTATTTATTTTCAGAGAATGCAGAACGAAAAGTCGGGGCCCTCTAGGGATAGGGTATTATCAGTAGTACAAAGAAAACACAAAAGCAATAAAACCAACCTCACCTAATATATCAAATATCTTTTATTTATCGCTATACCCTTTCATGACACCTATATAATTTTAGCGCATGGTAGATTTATACAGAACTAACAATTTAGGTTATACCAAACCTTTTAATATTACTCATTAGCTGTCTTCCATAATATAATAACCTAATGTTTCAAAACATATAACACAGCTACTTACAATGTGCTATGCAAAAAGGCATTGTTAATGCCTACTGTAGTGACCAAACTAAAAAGATTTAAATGCAAGCTCTTATTCCCTACATAATAACAAAATACCAATCAGTTCCTTCAAACAGCTAGAAACAGGAAGTTAGAATCTATTGAACCGTAGGCAGTGAAACCAATTCTCCCAATCGACTGAGAAGAAGTTTTCAAAAGAAACGATCATGCGTGAATATTGATGTTGGCTAAATGTTATGGATGGACTTTGGAACTTTCAAGGTATTCGGTCAATAAGCTGAATAAGTAGCTTAGTAACTATCGACGCCAATATAATAGAGGATACCTACACACTAAAGTTTTAATATGTAATTTACCTACTAATTTAATAGCCTATTAATCTTAATATAATATTATTTAGCAGTTAAGTAAAATCAAATGAGTAGTTAGTAATAAATAGGATATCAACTTGTCTGTAAATTAAATCGTAATTTTTAGCTCTATTTTTTAGCAGCAGAATTGGCGAAAAAAAATGAGGCCTACTTTTCTCTATTTTAATTAAATTTTTAAGTAAAAACGTAATTAAACTATATTTTAAAAAATAAATATATATTTTAATAAGCTGCATATAATAGCATAAATACACACCAACAATTATATTACTCCTTACATTCTGTAGAATTAATAGTAAATTCGGACCGTGAAACGTCAGAGGAGAGCTCTCTCGTCTTGTCTGTGTTTCGGGTTATTTTGTGAATTATTTTAAGCAAAATATGAATTTGATGATGTATAAATAAACTTTCTCATCACAATCTTATTAGACGACGTCCTACAAATATAATGTTACTACAACTTCTGTTAAAGTAAAGGTAAGTTATTTAATTATTCTAAAACCTGTAAACAGATGGTTCTTAGAATTCGTATAATATTTTTCGTAATTTTATTGATATTTACGCAACCTTTGTTCTGTGTATTCATTGTAAAGTTATTCAAGTGAAACGTGTTTATAATAATTGGTTGTATTCGGATGTATTGACCCAAAATAGTGTATTATATAAATTGTTTTTAGAAATTGATTAATTTAGTGAAGTATATGTTAAAGTTAAATTATAACGTCCTTATAATATGAATGATACATTCATTTAATAATATAGCATAAAAGTATATTATGTGGATACATTATGTGTATAAAAGAACAATTAAAAAAGGGTTTCAGTGGAATAATAATAAATATTCTATTTACAACTGGAAGTAAAACAAAACACAATTTATATGTGTGACAACCCTTTAGAGATGTGCTGACTTTCAATTGACAACATTTGGCTTTCAACAAATTCAAAATACTGGCATCATAGACAAATAATGTAATAGAATTACAGTAAGGCAAATGTTTTTGCTCTACAGTACGTTATGTTGAATCGCTATTTTATAATTGTTAGTAATTTAATAGAATTTATAACTTAAATATATTTTACTAATTTATTTACAGATATATTTGTTCATCAATTTTAAATAATTATCTATTTCAAATATCCTTAATTGAGATATAAATTATACCCATTTTATTGGTAGTTTCATATTTACAGCTAAGTTTTTTTTTAATAATCATAAAAATGTCAAATGTAAAATGTAAAATGTGTTGATAAACTAAATATTTTTCAGTATCCTCTGTTATACAACTGAACAAATAATTTGTAATGTCTTTTTGTTTGTCTAACTTTTACGACCATTCCATGATAAATTGTCTATACTATTATATAAAGAGGAAACATTTGATTGTTTGTATGTATTGAATAGGCTCCGAAACTACTGGACCGATTTGAAAAATTCTTTTACTATTAGAATCGTAAAAAATCCCTGATGAACATAGGCTATAAAATTATTTTCAATTGTTTTTTTTTTTAAGAAATATTACATTTTAAGTTCACACAATTCGATGTCTATTTTTTTTTTTTTTTGTTCCATTTTAAGGCAAAGGGATCGAGCCCATTCAGCCAGATATATTGTATTTCACTTTATTTTAAGTTCACACAATTCGAAGTCTGTGCCTAATTTTGGCGGGCAAATGTGCTGTCAGTTTTTCAATTGTTTTTTAAGATATATTTCATTTTATTTTAAGTTCACATTGTAATTCATATCTAATTCAATGAAAATAAAAGCGAAAGTTCTCTCGAAATCCGCTTGACATACAAAGATGAAATTTGACAGAGTGGTAGTTTATAGTTAGTTGACGTCTGCAAAGTACGGATTTTGCAACAGGGCCAGATTAGGGAGTTGTAAGGGCTCTTGCAGGTTTGTATATTTTTTTGCTACAAACTAGAAATTTGACGGAGAGGCAGTTAGTAGATTTTGCAACAGGGGTGTGGAAGGCATTTTCTGTTGACTGAAATATGAAACATCTTTAAACTTCACAGTACTTTATATCTTCATTATTACGCAGACGTAGTCGCGGGCAACTGCTAGTAGTAAATAAATTTGTAACAGCTTTATCAATAAAAATGCAAGAATCATTTAGTCTATTATTATTACTTATCCATTCTTATTTATATTATGTTATATGGTCATGACATGGTCTATGTATAATGTAATATAAAAAGAAACCTGAAGTGCATGCTTTGTTCTCATCTTAACTGTCAACTGCTGATAACTATATGTAGTGATGATGTATAATCCACTATCCTAGGGGTCAGCAGACTTATCAACCAGATGAGCCGCATATTAAGATTGTAGATTTTTCCATTCCTTAAGAGAGCCGCAACATGAACTTTATTATATACTATGATGAAAGTCTAATTTGCTTCAATGAGTTGTAAGAAGAGCCAGATAATCCTATGGCAAGAGCCGCGGTCTACCGACCCCTGCACTATCCTTTTGAAATTATAATAACGAGTGTGCCCTGTCAAATTGAACGGATCACATGGGTCTCTTCAAACCGGCATAATTGAGATTACTGTTGCGTGCATACATACATCTGTCTGTGGTAGCAGTTGTCTTCGTTGAAGTATCTTATTTTAGCTTGACATTGGGCAGAGCGCAGTCATATGTCAAGTTACTATAAAAAATATCATTCTCTCACGAATTTTTGAAGTCGAAATTGACATTTTCTATAATATGCGTATGTGTATATGTATAAATGTGGTGATATTCTGTTTTTATTTATTTCATATTTTTATTTTAAATGTTCTTTTGTATCTACACATATTCCCTTTCTCTATTACAACCTCTCTGTCGGTCCTAAAGATTAACTGGCCGACAATGTCCAAGGGCATTAAGTTTACCTCTTGCATGTTTTGCAGTTTTAAATAAAGATTAATAAAATAAATTGGAAAGAGTTGTCTCTAATGTTATACTTAGAAGTTAACTTACTATAGTGTTAGGTTAGGTTAGATTGGGTTTACACTTACAATTATTTAGGCACTAACCGACCTTATTTTTCATGTAAGGATTATAAAAGGTCTTGGTCTACACATATGGAATTAAAGGCGTGACAATATAACATTTAGTAATAAATATTAAATCATCAGTGAAGGCATTATGGGCGGTTTTTTTAGCATAGCATAAAGTCACTATTCAGAGTGGAAATCATTAGAGGCACTCTGTATAAACAGAATAACATGAGATAGAGATATTATAAATAGTGAAATCGGGACTCATGGAACTGCGTCGGGATAGTGAAATATTATATATTTTATACTATAATAATTCAGGTAAGACGTTTTCTAGTAACTAAAGTTTTTTTTTTGTATTTCCGCGCGACTGCTAATAGCAATTTACATTTCTACTTGTTACAGGATATGTACGGCGATAAATGTAAACTTTCTCTTTAACTATTCAAGTTTTATAGATATACGAAACTCCCTTTACGTATCTAATCGTACTGAGGCCTATATTCAAATTACATTAACATATTAACGAGATATCCCGAATATCTGAGGTATTATTCTAATCTGCATTCACTCGAGAGCTTTCTCCTTTGCACATCAAACATAGTCCCCGATAATTGTTCCATGAATTTATTTAGTAGTTCTCGTAAATTTATGCTATTTTATTGTTGTCAAAGTTAACTGTAAATCGACTGCTTTCTTATTTGTGTTTTGATATAATTTACATTAACTTTCGTAATTTTTTTTCTTATTTAAAAAAAAAACTTCGAACTTTATTTATTGGAAGTAAATTTTAATATTTTGAGTATCTTTGGCGTGTATTATGTAAAATATAAGGTTTATGTCATTCAGAAGGTTGCGCTTGCGCATGACAAAATAACCATTATGCACGAGGTATGCCGCAGTTCATAGTTAGTCGCTCTATCATATGTACGTACATTTATATCGACGTCCGTCGATATTTTTAAGTGTTAGATAAGAAGGGCGATAAGCTGGTTTCTCTTTAATTAAGTAAGTTATTTTTTTATTAATTAAGCTTTGCAATAATAAAAAAATATATATAATAATTTACTATTAATATGTAGTTCAGAGATAAATTGTTAATGACCTCTGTAGCGCATTGGTTAGTGCATATAGAGGGTCCGGGTTTGATTCCCGTAACAAATATTTATGAACGTTTAAAAAATGCTAATTTTGTTGGGTTTGGATGTCATAAAGAAAACAAGTTAGTTTTTAGGTATATTATGTAAAACACTACTTAAAAACTGTTCGAAAATTATATAAAACATTAATTTAGAACGATTAAAATGTTTACCATTCTATCGCACAGTTATTTAGAATTTATTAGATTATCGTAACCTAGGTTGTTATCAAACATAATGCACGTGAACCTAATGTTTTCTTGAAATTACAATACTATACGCTTTAGAGATCATGGTCGAATAAATAATGGATTATTTAGTTCAAAGTCTAGAATGGACAAATAACGTGTATTTTTCAGTTTCAATTTAAGCTATTTATTACATAAATGAATAAGTAGTAGTAATATATAGAACATTCTTAAAAAATTCTTAGAAATGATACCTAGTGAAGCATAAAGAAATTTAAAAAATATTCTGATGTGTTTGTAGTCATCGGTGTCGCGGCTAGACATCGGATTAAATTAATTGAAATAAACGCGGTAGTAAGCCGTAAGTATTTTAAATTAATTAACACGTTCACGAATAATCTCAGACATTACCATTATATTTAATTACTATAATGGGTACATGTCCATGTTTTTATTAATTCCCTTTTATCATTGGAACATTTAATTATGAAATCAAGGTGTAAGGTGAAAGATGTCAACGTTGCAGTGCTGGTTCCGATCGGTCATTGGCCTCTGTCACTTTTTATCATGGTTATAAAAGTTGTGTAATCAAGGGTATTTAATTAATTTATTTTTATTAAGGAGAAAAATGGAGACAGGCGAAACCTTGTCTGTGAAGTCTGAAAACCTTCGGATTTATTTGGAAAAACAAAAAATAATGTGTTTGATGCGTGCACTTCAATAAATTCAATTATTATAATATATTTTTAAAAAACTGGGTATTATTATTTGTTAATAAGTAGAAAAAATCGAAAGAAATTAATAAATAAAGTAAATATTGACGGCAAATAGTTGGATTATGAAAATGAAGCTATGTGTACAACAATTATTACGTTTCTATATCAATTGTAACATTAAAAGGTACATTGTTTATTAAGTACTTGTACATATAAAAACAGTTTGTGGTATAAAAAGCCGTCATTTCCATGTCCGTCGAGAAATACGAAGACCAGCCTCTTATTACAAGTTTTAATATAGATACAAGATAAAAATAACATCGCTAATAATAACTTCAAGAAAATTGTGCCTTACATCAACTTTATCCGTTCATTTTCTGCGTCTTCAAGGAACCTTATTAACTCAAAAGAATACTAATTCAATTTTTATCGTTTACATAAACAATATTACAGAAATTACAAAAATAAATGTCGCTATTATTAGACGCGTAAAATTATAAGGTATGTAATCTTTAATGGCGATAAAGTCAATAATAATAATTACAACTTCAATTTTAATAGTTTCATATTTTTAGCCATAGATTAAACAAGTGCACTCAATTTATACATATCTAACAATCACGAATAATTGGTACAATAACCTAAAGAGAAACTCATTAATGTATTTGTAGTATGAAACAATAATTCGCAGTTTATTCAAATTTACGTACGTACATCACAATACCATTACTTATATTGTACAATTTCAATTGTTCAGTTTCGACTCTGTAATGAAACAGTCTGGCTGCAACCACGATGGCTATAAAGCTTTTGAAATGTCAAATTAAGTATTTTAGATTAGTTGAATCATGCTTTCGAATAATTTAAGACATTACAATTTTCTTCTATATAATTTCAGCTGATAAGGACCTCTAGCAAATAATTTAAAATAAAAAATCTGTGTGAATAATACAAATACTTATTCCACACTCCTGAAGATAGATAGGTTTCCCGGAAATTTTACGTAGAACTATTGAGACTTTATGGGGTCGCTCGTATTGTATTGCTTCCAGATTGGTTATTTATAGTTTCGTTCTTTTAACATAACTTCTCGATTTACATTCGATTTTATTCATACAGAAATATATCTGCAGACATTTGTTCAGATTGAATTCGACGGTTATTGCTTTGTCTTTAAAATAATTGTTTAAAATATTGTATTGTAAAATTTGCAAAATATTATTAATAAAATGAAGAACTCTAAATACTTGATGATAAAATTATTGTCGTAGCAGATCGTTACGATATTTTTGATATGCTATCCATTATTGTCGCGCTTCCAAAAATTAATTTTGTTTTTTCCTTTAGCACTGCTCTCGATTTTGCGATAGCGTTGACGGATCGTGTCTCGGACATCCACGGAATTGATGAGCGAACTACGTGCTGGCCCGGCATCCGACCCTAGCTTGATGAATCGGTGACTTGTAATCGTCGGACTAACACGGATCCTGTAATTTGTTAAAGGAAATTTCGAGAGCGCCGCCGAATGCTCCAGATGTGCACTATCGATTGCGAACAATATTTCTTTAGGCTTTGTATTTTCACGGAATTTTACTCAGTAAATTTGGTAGTAGTGTTTGCAGCTGCTACTCCCTCGGGGATTTATACAAGATACTCATATGTTGTTTGTTGGTTTGTTTAAGTAGCATTATATATGTTTTTACTTAAAAATCCAGTTGAGTAACATCACCTTTTATTAAAGAAAAATTATTCGTCTTTTGTAAAATCTAATAAAACAACAAAATGCCTCTTAATTTTGCTAGCGGTAAATAAGACTAATATATTCATTCACTTAACAAACCAAATAATTATAAACAAGCATTTACAAACCCTCCCTGCTGTATATTAATGACATCTCTCCGTGCCGCTGACCCAAGCAACATCGGCCCCAACAAATCGTCGTACCGTAATCTTGAAACAAACTTACACTTATTTGTTACAAAAAGAATAGCGATTAATTTTGTTGAAACGATTTGAAGCGATAGTAGTTTTATTCTTCGTTAATAGATAAATATTCGGGTAACTTGTATGGCCTACTAATTAGCAATAATTACCGTAATTTCGTCTTTGTTGTGCTTTAATTATAACTAACGAACTTTCATTCTAAATTAATTGGGTAATTTATTATACTATTTAGAGTTATATTTTGTACATACAACTATTGTTTCGTTACAGTGGGTAAGAGAAAAAAATCTGACGCATTCATTATTCCCATAATAGACATCTTTGTCATAAAGTAGAGGGAATGTTTCTTGGATTATCATTTATGCTCCACCCGGCATTGTGGCACATTCGTTTCTTCGACGTTGACAGATTGGTCGACAGTCGGGTCTACGGATAGATCGTCGAATTACGTGTCCCAGCCTCCCTAGAAAATGATAGATAGTCACTTCTAAACAACACTATATGGAGAAGTAATCGAATTTATGAGCATATTTTGAAGTGTTTTTTTATGGCCTCTCTCAATGCGGAGATGTCAAATATAATAAAAACATCGTAAATGTTCCTACACAAAATTGAAATTATGTTGGTCAAATTTAATTATACACATTACTTAAGCCTTACTTGAGTATACCTATTATGGAGATAGCGAAATGACTATTAAGTATCATAGTTTAATATATTTATAATATATATATTTTAAACATAGTAAATTCATATACCTACTAGTAGAAATGCATGCAACAATAGCGAATTACATTATTATAAGATAAATACAATATGTCCTTAGTAAAAAATGAAAGCATGGTGTTCATGAATTTTAATACGTAGACTTCAATACTTTGTACAAAAAGAAAACATAAATAATGAACTTCTAGGATCGAGTTATAATTACATTTACTCTAATAATTGGCTTAACAGAAACTTTAGTCCTTTTAAATTATCTTTACACAGAAAGGGGATCGTCTTAAATCGCTGTAACAATATTGTCCCGAAAAGGTTTATTACTAAATCGAGGCATTGTAACATGGGATCCCAAATTAACACCAGCAACCACAATGTTATCGAAGGGTACCCCGAAAGGGGACGGAAAACCCACTTCACCTCGATAGGTAATTCTCCACAAATAGTTAGTTTCACAAGGGCCTATATTGACAGTAATTGGTTTGTTTCGACGAACGTTTCTCGCGTAGAGTTGTGTACGAAGAAAAAACTAATAGAAACTCCATTCTGTTTAGTTGTCGTCGTTTGTGTTATGGCAGTAATTGAATTTCGGCTGTCTGTGTACGATGTGTCCGTGATATAATTCACTGATGCTAGAATCAACCTAAATGGTTATTTTCGCAATGTTTTATAGAAATATTACTCAATTTCCATTCTTAAAACAGGTTATGTCATATTGTTTATACACTGTTCTATAAGAAGTGTAATAACAATAATAATCTTATAGATATTTTAATAAAGATCACACTTCGCTGCACGATTAAAACGGAATTTCTACGTGCCCCTTTTGAACCCTTACTGGCAATATCTCATAAAGTTAGTAGGCGTAATACCGTTTGCAATAAACGCTAATATTTGTCATCTCTAACAATAACACAATACGAGCATCGATTATCGCGGTCTTTTCATCTGTAAGAACTGCCTCTTGCCTTTGTTCTCAATGTTTAGCGTCAGCGCGTTTATTAGGAAATTGGAAGTGTGCGACACAAAGGGTCTTAAATTAAATCAAGTACCCCAATATTCCCTGTAGGAGGGCTTTGTCACCCACTAAGGGAAGGTGGGATACATTACTCTGACCATCATTGTAACGCTTCGTCGACCATCAGTATTGGCGATGCGGTCCCAGTTAGCACAGAAATGGTAAATTATTTGAGCGTATTTGTTACCGATCTTTTTGTTCCTTGGAATTGCAAAACATGTTCACGTCTTCGTTCAATCTGGAATTCGTGATATATTTATCTTAATAAATCTTTGTCTATTTTAAACGCGCTTTTAAATTGAACTATACAACCTATTAATTGTCATCAGGCCCGAAAAATGTCCTCGCCGTCGAAAAATAGATTTAAAAAGCAAAGTAAATACAGACGGTTTCTGTTCAAACGATTACCGATATCAAAATGGCTACCAGAGTATAATTCTGAAAAGGCGATAGCTGACCTCATAGCTGGAGTAACCGTTGGCCTGACAGTAATACCACAAGCGTTGGCTTACGCTACTTTAGCTGGATTAGATCCTCAGGTATTACATTATTTAGCACTAAATTTCTTTGAATATTTTTCAATGTTCTGTCTCACTCTCGTTTGTTTTATTTATTGAATTATTGTCTGCAGTATGGACTCTATGCATCGTTCATGGGTTGTTTCATCTACGTGCTCTTTGGTTCATGTAAGGACATCACATTGGGGCCTACAGCTCTTATGGCTCTTATGACATATCAACAAATTCAGGGTCGTAATACTGATTATGCGATTCTTCTGTGTTTCCTAACTGGCATCGTACAATTACTCATGGGTGTATTGCATTTAGGTTTGTAACTTTAGCATTGCCTATCTAAAGAGCTACTTTCATTTATTTGGTTTCTATAAATAATATGTATTTCCAGGAGTGTTAATCGACTTTATATCGGTCCCAGTGACTGTTGGGTTTACGTCTGCGACCTCCGTCATTATTGCCGTGTCGCAACTAAAGGGGTTACTAGGCTTACAATTCAAATCCTCTGGGTTTTTGGACACATTGAAAAAGGTATATACGTTTAATCCTTTATTAATTTAAAATTGCATTATAATATTATATACTTAAACTTTGTTAAAACTTATCGGTTTTTTCTTAACACAAATTTTAGTTTGGATTATATTTATTTCAGTATAAGATGAATTATAGTCAATATGAATATATTTATTATGATAGTAAAGTTATTATTATATGATAAAACTAATTAAGATTATTTAATTAATTACTTAAATATAAAGCTCCAATGAGTTCGTTTGTTTATAATATTGTTAATTATGATTTAACTAAAATGAACCATTTACAAGTATTTATGGTAATTTATTTTAAAATGATATGCATTATTCCATTAAATTTATTATAGTAATTACATTTTTCAATTGTTTAGTCTCGAGCTTGTTTTGTGTAACTTGCTTAAATGATTTTTTTCTATGTAACTATTACTTTGTAGCAATTCAGGAAATTTCCATTTTTAATTCGACGGTATTCAATTGGGTTAAAGAAAACTTAATAATTGTGATTTATAATAACGTACAAAGAATGCTGTTTGTAGCTATGCGCGCAATAGCCCAGTGCTAAAAGTTTTATGCATATAAATATTTCATTTTTAGGTAGTTACGAACATCTCTGAGGCGAGACTGGCGGACAGCACTTTGGGCGTGACGTGTATAGTTATTTTGTTATTGATGAGGGTGAGCACCATTATATATTTTAATAGCCGTCTGTAGCGTGTGATAGTGGTAAATGCTCCTTAATAATATGTAAATTATAATATTTATCTTTATAGTTTTATAAACCCCTATCTATTTAGAGTGAGTATAGTTTTTGTATGATCTAAATTATTATTGTCTGAAATTCTAGAGTTGTTAGTAAAAACCATTGTTCATATTTAAGATTATAAAATTTGTTTTTGCTTTATCGTGTATCCATGATAAAATATAGTAAATGTAAGGAAAAGTTGAATCGAATTACATATTTGTGATATTTCATTAAAATATTAACATTCGTCGTAAAATTTGCTTTCTAAAAATCCTATAACTTAGATTAACTCGGATCTTCTTATATCACATTCCTTAAGATTTTCATTCAAAGCTTTTATGACGCGATTCCATCTTTTATATTTTATAGATTCTATATATTTGGATCTCGGGCTATCTATCTGACTTCGATATTGCACGTGATTGCACACTATTTTATTTTCTTTGTAACGTGCAACATTTTTGTTATTTCAAGTCGGTTTTTGTGAAAGTAACTTTGGATATATTTGTTAACAAAATGTTCACAGTTTATACGAGTATTTTAAAGTTTATTTTGCAGGCAATTCATATTTTTAAGCATATTTGTAAATATGTAAATTTGTTTATTAAATAATTTTTGTCTAGTCATTTTTGATAACAAATACTGAAATGAAATAACTCTCAAAAAGCAGTTGAAGAAACTTTATTAATATTTTTACCTCCTTCCCTCCCACTCACTAATCTAATTAGACTAAATTATGAACGTTGTAAATTATTATTTATTTTAAATTAATCACTTTTTTGTTCTATTTTTATTTTTGCAGAAAATGAAAGACATTAACTTACCTCCCGGTCAAAAAGGATTAAAGAAAGCCTTGTGGCTTTTGTCTACTTCACGAAACGCGATTGTAGTCATTATATGTTCAGTGTTAGCTTTTATTTTGGAAGGGCAAGATAATTCTCCGTTCAGGCTCACTGGCACTGTGCGGTAAGTAATTAACTGAAACTTAATGGCATAGGTTTAATGGATGGAGATCGCGGATATACTTTGACGCATAAATTTATGTATTTTTAAAGTTCGATGAAACACTTTTTTTGGGTATAATATTTTTTCCATTATTTTAGCTAAATATAGATGATTTTATTAGGAAATTCTTTGTAGTTATTTAATTATTACTGGATCATAATAAGTCTTGTTGATAAAAGTAGCCGTTTTAAAAAATAATTGGCATACAAAGTTAACTGATATTGTTCTGAAAATAGTATTTTTCATTGAAACATCTGTCAAATACCACAATGCAACTGTTCAGAGGAAACATGCTAACTGGGTCAGTCCAGAGCATAATAGTCCATACGATATTTAGTATTTAATATTTATGTTCCGCAATAAACTCCGACTGCACCAAAAGTTACGTCGGCGAAGTTATGATATGTATTTGTCACTATATCGGATGTTTAATTATTTCTTTATTGAGTTCATTTTTATTTTAATATTATTCTATGTTATTTTATTATTTTGCATGCCTTAGGCGTAATGTAAAATTATTACTGTAATGGTATATATAGATATACCTTCCCCTTGTCTCTTTCATATGTAAAATTTTGAAATTGTAATGTATTTTTTTAAAAATTAATATTTACACCCTAGCTGTTTTAAATTACATTGCCCACGAACAACATAAATATGTTTTAACGTTTCTTTCAGAGCTGGTCTGCCGCCAATCGCACCACCACCATTTGAAACGATCGTAGCTGGCAGAAACGTAACATTCCTTGAAATGTGTTCAGATCTTGGTTCGTCTATAATTTTGGTACCCGTTATAGGGGTACTGGGAAACGTAGCTATTGCTAAAGCTTTTGGTAATTGGTTTAATTATTTTTAGAATTGAATTCTGTGAGTAGGCATCTCTCTGACTAGTATCCATGCAAATGATTGATTCCCAATTAGAAAATACTTACATATAAATAAAACAATATGCTTAAATTTAAAGGTTTAAGTGTTTGAAACAATTGAATATAATAATATATAGAAAATATCTGGTAAAAATAAATTTAAAAAAATGTTACGTAACGTATTTAAAACACAAAAAATCTGTGTAATTATTTATATAATATTAATTTTAATATGACATTTATTTACGTAATTAAATATATTTGAAAATAATATTATATAAGAAAAACATCTCTTTCAGCGAGTGGGTGTTCTGTGGACGCGACACAGGAGCTCATAACGCTATCCTTGTCTAACATAATAGGGTCATTCGTGTGCGCGATGCCTATCACTGGATCTTTCTCGCGCAGTGCTGTCAACCATGCCAGTGGTGTCGCCACACAGTTCGGAAATGTTTATACAGGTGAAAGGAGTTTATTGTTTATTTTGAGTGACTTACAATTTAGTAACATATTTTTAAAATCAGATACGTCTGATGAGGATACATAAAATAAAGCCTATGATTTTTATTGTTTTCAGGAATCCTGGTCATTTTAGCCTTAAGTTTATTGACGCCGTACTTTTATTTTATACCAAAGGCTGCTTTGGCGTCTGTAGTTATATGTGCTGTGATATTTATGATAGAATATGAGGTAACTTGTTTATATATCTTTAAAAAGAGACGTTTTATTTACGAGCTACAGGGGCGTATGTAGTTTGAAATGAAAATATTTTTTATGTTCTGTTTGTTCAGGTAGTAAAGCCGATGTGGAGATCAAGACGTGCTGATTTAGTCCCCGCGTTTGCAACATTCATAGTGTGTCTCATAGTTGGCGTGGAATTGGGCATCTTGGCAGGAGTCGCTCTAAATGTTGTATTGTTATTGTATCCAAGTGCAAGACCGCAACTTGAAGTCAAAATTGTTTCGGTAATTTTTAATGTAATAAACATAAAACCAGATTCGATCGGAGTCGCATTTGAACACAAACATATTAATAATTAATTTATGAAACGACCTCCGTGGCGCATTGCGAAGGCCCCTGGTTCGATTCCCGGTTGAAACAATATTTTTCAGCTGTTAACCTGCCTTTCTTTGTCTTTCAGACTCCATCAGAACTGAGCTACTTGTTAGTAACAGTTGGCAATAGCCTTTATTTCCCTGGCGTTGAATATATAAGGCAGTTTGTTGAGCGCGCTGCGAAGAAGCAAGGCGGCTGTAAATTGCCCGTCGTTATTGATTGTAGATATGTGTTAGGTATGTAGGTTTTTTTTCCTCATTTTTTGTATGAAAACGGTCTATATCAGATCTTCTTTAGTTAAATGACCCTAAATGTTTAATAAAAACATTTCTGTTAATATTGTATAGTAGGAGCCCAACGATATATTATGAAATGCTAATATATGAAATACTCAAGTCGAAATAAATAAATCGAACAGGTTGTGACATCTTTGGATTTAAAAAAAAATTATGAAAAAAAAAATCTACATGCATGGATAATTAATCTTTTCATGAATGCCTCCATGTTGACTCACTTTGTGATAAAAAAAAACTTTCCTTACGACTCTCATGGACATTTTATACTTTTAATTTCAGGCGCAGATTTTACAGCAGCCAAAGGCCTTTGTGCATTGTCAAGCTCTCTATCGTCACGTGGTCAGCCTCTTGTGCTATTATGTCCGAGGGAAAATGTTGCTTCTGTATTTTCTGGCGCTGGAACCAGTGTGGTTGTAGTAGCTACCGCTTCTGATCTCGATAGAACTTTACAAGGTATGCTATATACATAGATTTTAGAAAATAGAACACATATAAAGAAGAAGTTTAGGTAATATATGAGCCTATAGATTATAAATGTAATTCTTAAATGTAAGGCCAACATATTTATATGTTCTCTATGCGCCATTTGAGATGCTTTTATCGCGATAATTACAGCTTGCAAAGGATTTTAATAATGAGTTTTCAATGGTAGCCGGTAATTTTGTTTTATGCGGGCATTATATTTAATAGATTATTTAAAGTCTATGTTGTTTCAGACCTAACAAATCAAATAGCACTGCCTTTACTAAATAAAAGTTCGGAAAACGCGAATGCCTCACCGCCGCCTTCTTACAACGAGATTACTCAGAATGATGACAATATTCAAGTTGTTGTAACACAAGAACAGAACAGAACTTCACTTGGAAATATTCGAAGTGTTAATAGCAAAATTGATAATGTTACATGACAAAGATATAAATTATTAAGAGACGATATTAATTTGTGCGAGTATCATGTAGTCGATGAGAGGCTAATGTCTATAAAAACTTTTAAAAAATAATTCGTAATATGGTGAAATAATTAAAGCACAAGAAACATTTTTATATAAACTTTTGTAGATTTTTTAAAGAATTACTTACTGAAACTACTGAGACGTAAGCTGATGCTAAGATTCATAAACGTCTTTCTTAGTTCTTAGTTGAAGTATTGCTTCAAAGTGTCAAAAATGAGGACGTACGTGTAAACGTCAATTTGACAGATCAAAACAATACTAATGCTAAGTGACGTTTAGAAGTTTTAATGTTGTTGTGACATAGTACTTATCTATCAATTAATTATTCAATTAAATAAAATTGTTTTAACTACATTCAATGTGACTAGTGCATAAAGTAATAACTTTTGTTAGTCTTTTTGAATTGTTGGTGTTTTACCATATACTATAATCCTTCCAGTTAAAATATACTATATTATTTAGTATAACAAATGACTTAATTTTTACTTTGTCTGTTTTATTAATTTGGTTTTTTTTTTGAACTTAAAAAATGTTTAAATATTTCTCGTTTCTCACATTGGATAGGAAATTGATTTCGTATTTAAATTGAATGTTTTATAAATAAGATTTGTAATGATAAATAAATTATATTAGCTTTGGAGACTAGAGGCCTGTTTGAAGAGTCAAAATTAGATATTTAGTTCTTATTTAAAAAAAAAAGAACTTTATTATTGTTGAAGGATTTTGTTTTTAATTTTCTGGTTAAATTTGACAATTTCTTATTTATGTTTGGTCTCTTTCACTTACCGTGTAAATAAAAGGGATATAAAATTTTATGTATCCTTTCAAGATCAATTTCAAGAGTTTATTATTGTGATTTTTTGAATACCATGTGTATTTTTTTATTTTGTCTTAATGATTGTTTAAAATATACCAAACAGGCTTTCGATTAAAATAACCAAAGATATGTTTTAATTAAATTATAATAAAGTGTTCTGTTTAGTTTAGAATGATTTTAATGCATTCCTTAAATTTGTTTTATTGTTGTAGTAATTTATTTTTCAAGTTGGATCTGTATTGTTTTGTTTTTTTTATTGTAGATAAAATAAATGCTCTCTACAGGCAATATGAGGTTTTTATATTTTTTTTATTTCACACCACTTTTCCATATATACAATTAAGTATAAACATATTTTGTTATGTATGTAGGTATATGTAAATATTTTACACAATTTTTTATAAAATAATGTTTAGCAATTGTATGTGTTTATCTAATAATAAATAAACTGATTTGACATCGTACTTCTTTAAAACGAAGCTTTTATTTAATCTCCTTAAATTTCTGATAATTTTATCAATAAAGAAAACAACTTATTATTTATTACAAAATAATTTATTTCAATAAATAAACTACAAAACTAAATAAATGCAAAATTCATTGTTTTATTAACCCTTAACACCGCTACAAATCGTAATGAGTATCTTCAATATATTTTCATAAATAATTAAGATACTTTCAAATCTTAATTATTTATAAATCCAAACGTGTAATTAATTATTTGAATAATGAATAAATTAAATATTATTCATTACAAATCTTAACCCTAATAGCACCATCGCAGCTCAATTACTTTAATATTTTATAAATAGTAAATGCAGTCTCCATTAAACAATCATAAGTAAATAATAATAATAACATTTAATAAGTCCCGGTGGGTATGATTAGAATTAACTTATTTAATGTTGTTTTTCGTGTTCTTTTGGAAACATAGGCTTTGATGCAGACAGTAACTTTTCGGATACTACATGCGCTATCCTAGCACTTTTTTGCCACACAAGTTCCCGTGTGCGCTCGTGATTACTGTCTACGCGGACCTGTGAAATGAAACACAAATAATTAACATTTTTACTTATGTTCAAACTCCGCTCAATTTAATCACCGATTTGAGTGCTATGAAAATAATATAAGAGTGTACGTTGATGTACTTTTTGTATTTCAACAGACACTTTATTACCGAGTGTACGCGAACGTCTAAACTCCAACGCGAAAAAATAAAAAAGTCAAGAGTAAGTGGGAGCTCTAACGGACAGACACTTAAACGTCACTCAAAGAGTTGCCAAGTGATTTTCATTTACTTAAATAAAAGAGACTAATTTAGGATTTAAATATTTTACCGTGAGTAATCTGATTGTCCAATTTGTCCCACAAGTTAATTAAAATAATCTACAAACGTTTTATTAATTAACGAGTAATTTAATTAACACATGGGTTTAATAACGGAAGCTTTACTGACATGATTCTTAAGTGTATTATTCACATGGTGCCGCTAATACTAACAGTAAATTATCCAAAAATTACCTGTTTTGGCTGTAACACTTTGATAGATTGTAGCGTAGCAACACCTTGATTATTGACTCTTAACGTGAGTTTACCGATCATTTCTGCTGTTGTTGCTGTAGCCGACTTCAGTTCCTTTTTAGCACCACGACCGACCTAGACAATTACAGAATAACTGGTTATTTACAAAAAAGTAAATACTAAAATGAAATAGTCTAATCATCTTAGTTAATCTATTTTAATTTCTGGGGCCATCTGACCACTTTCAAAATCCGTGAGAAGTATAACGTAAAAGACATTTATATGTTCTACCTACTCTAACTTAACCTTAGGCAGAATATAGTCGTATGTCAGGCCACTAATAAAAAACTCATTCTGTCATGGTTAGCTCACCTCTTTCTCTACCTTCAAAATGAGTGGACCGATCACGAAATTGCTCTTTACAGTTGTGTGATCTGACAATATGTTCACGGATACATCACCATCTCGCCTTAACGAGGATAGCCCGTACAAAATCCCTTTTGCTCTAGGCTTGCTTTTTTCGCTTATCTTTGTTTTGTTTTTAACCGTCGTTGGTTTTTTGGTGGTAGGAGCTTTCGCTGGTGGTTTTGGTTTAGGCTTAGTCTTGCTTGGTGGTTTGGGCGTAGGCTTTATCTTTGCAGGTGGCTTTGGCGTGACCTTTGTTGGTTTTGGTTTGGGTGTAGGCTTAGGTCTGGCCTTAGTATTCTCCGTTGCTTTAGTCTTAAGAGCCCTAGATTCAACTACAGCCTCAATTTTTTCTTCCTTGGGTGCTTCTGTTACCTCCTCCTTTGCCACTTCATTAACAGTTGTAGTTGGTGCATCATTTTGTACATTTTGTTGAACTTCATCTTTCTTTAATTCCTCTGGGTTTGATATGATTTCTTCGACAATTCTTTCAGGTATCTCTGTAGTAGTTGAGTTTAGTTTACCTTCTTCTTTCTTTTTATTTCCTCCGCGAGCAGAATTCTTCTTTTTATTGCTTTTCCTATAAGAATAATATTTATTTAAACATATACAAAGCAATTCTATAAGATTATAATTGTATTTGCCGCCTACTTACTTCTTATTCTTTTTGTTCTTATTCTTTGTCTTGTTGCTTTTCTTAGTTGCATCAATAGGTTGAAGTTTTACACTAACGGGATCGTATGATTTTCTTAGTATATCGTTCATTTTATCTATAATATTGTCAACGAAGCGATTGTATTTAGCGATGTAGATTGCTGGAACTTGAGATTCCTTTTTGTTGGGTTCTTCGCTAAGGGCTCCTGTACAGGGAAGAATTTATACCGTAAATAACTTTTAATACAATTTTATTAAAATCATCTACTTTAAATGATAAATTTTAATAAAGAATTTTCTTATCGATAAATGCTTCTATCATGTGGTTAATATATTTAGAATGAATGTTTCATGGTTTAAATCGGTCAAAGACTTGCGTTGAGGTCACTAGTTCAGTGGCATACTCCCTGAGGCGACGCGTGTCTCGGGTAACAAGTAATACTGTCGTCTGTCAGACTGATATTTATCACAAACTGCATCGGACAAACCATACTATTATGACAGAATCTGCTATTTTACAATATTAACTTCTTTAAATATTACATTATCTATTCAGTAATAATTGTAAAAATTCTAGATTCAAAACAAATGAATCGTTGTCTTTGCTAAATAAGCTAACCATTGGTGTGTGAACGCTACGATTGTAGAAAAAAAAGTCAAGTACTGTTATCTAACATTTATGTAAATACTTCAGAATAATGCTGGAGCAATTCTCATGAGACAAATTGTCCATTGTTGCAGTCACAGAGACTTTTTATAACTCCAAAGTCAATGCTCTTATTAAACTTGCACGAATATAAAAAACCTCTGTTGATCACTATTGTTAATAAAGCTCTGAAATAATTGTCTTTTATAATTTCTAAAATTTTGTATTCTCATTTTATTAAGTCATAAATATATGATCCACTATTTAAAGTAAATAATTATTGATTGCTGTTAAAAATGAAAAGTAAAGCGAATTGTGAAGTCATCAGGTTTCATTATTGAATTCTAAATCAGTATAAAATATTAAATATAATGACTTGGTCATTCTCGGTTCCAGACTGGTTGCTTTCACAATGTACTCTTAACATTAGTTAGCAAACACAAAGTAGGTAACTACTTTTGTTGTTTAATATTTACGAACGTTGACAACTCATTAACACACTCGTGTTTCACTTTTATTGTAAAGGTGAAATTTTCATGTACAGTACAATACAACTCGAAAATATAAAGTTAGGTAACACCCAATATGATGCGCGATTGCATTCTATAAAAGTGAATATTTACAAAGTAAAAGTAGATAAATATTAATTTATTGTGACACTAATTTCACTGGATTCGTGATGGGCGACGATTCAATTTCTCTTTCTGCGACGTTCTTTGTTTCGATTGATGAAATACTTTAAATATGTCAAGTTTCATGATGTCACGCACGTATAGATATCTAAAAGAACTAATTATACTAAACATAATTAATTATGTGTATATGTTATGCCGTACACGTTGGTAGAGGCACGCGACCAACTAACAGTATCTGTCTCATCGAGCCCGACTTGAATTCTAATGGTCACTTCCAATTAATACAACCAGTCAACAGTGGATTTTCTATTTTCCACACGTAAAAGAAACTATGTTGAAACTCACATCATGTACAATGAAAGAAATCTTTTACTATGTTGTGCTCCGAGTTCTGATTTAATTTCCTTTACCTTCACTATTATAATTTAAGGTTTAACAAAGACATAGTTTAGTATATATGTAGATATTATGCTCAAAATGTGCTGATATATGAATGATGATATAATCGTCGGTGTATGTCAAACTATACGAATCGAAGTTCATTATTGGATTCTCACATACTAGTATGTACTTTTAAACGTTCACGGAAGTGAAGTCAATTTAAAATTGAACAGGTTCCTACTGACGGTCAATAACAAGTTTTATTTAGGTCGAATAAGAATCCTCGGAGCGCCTCTCCCTGCATTTCTTGACAGCAAATATTTAAAATTTCTCTTCTCGCATATCATTACGTCGTTTTCACTAAACCGGACGTTTTGACACGCAAATTTCGCGCTAACCCGTCTCTCAGCGAGAGTGTAAATATTTACTTCGATTTACTTTCTATTGACGAATTATTAGGAAATGCGAGAGTAAAATTAGACGGCAAGGTCGGCCATGGTCCTCAAAGCAAGGTCAAAGAAAGTGTCAAGGCTGTAGAAGAAATCGGGCGCGCTGGGTTCGACGGACGCGCCCGGGAAAGTATCCAACAATCGTCGCCTCAATAGGCTCAAACGACCTCTTAACACAAATCAACTTTACAACTAGTTCCTTCTCGTGCGGCCAGTGAATCCACTCATCCGATCAAACCTACTGCTGCTTCAGTTTTTCTTAACCGCTATCTCAACACGTTAACGGCATATATAGCATATATATACTACGGGTAATATCCCATTCCTCAATTGCTACTACTTCAGATTATTATATCACCCCAACTAAGGACATTAGGAAATGGTTCAAGAAATGTTTTGTGCGTTAATAGTTTAAGCGTAATCGGTCAAAAAGCTAGTTAATAACTTATGCTTAATTATATAATAATAAAAAATAATAATGAAATATATACGCTCATTATAATACATAAATACAAATAATCAATGGATGTAGGTTAGAGAGGAAAATATAAATACTTGATACTATTGACTAGTACAACATTTATTTTACAACCAAAATTAAATTACATGACTAGATAATGTCACTCAATTACTTGATACAGAATGACTAAACTAGAATTCTGACCGATTAATCAGATATTTCTCCATATGTGATATCTAAATAACGCACAAAGCATTTAGGTGAGAAAAAAGAATTTACACGTAAATTAGAACAACAGATTTATTTAAAATTGCCACGAAATCATTGTGACATGATCTAGACATTAATTTAACTTCATTTCTGTATCATACACGCACACATCATCAAACGCACTCACTTATTAAATAAAATAAATAGAATAAATAAATAAAGTCAATAAATAACTAAGCTAGGAGAGGGGACCGCGAGGGTCTCACAGGTGGATGGAGTGGGCGCGGTCGGCCCGAGGAGGCATTCTTGGAGATCGCCGCCTACTTACTATCTAAATTTTTTATGTTCTGGAACAGCTGGAGCGGCTGATGATACTTTGGTTTTCTTTACTTTCATTGAAGCATAGTTGGCTTTTTTGCCTGACTTTTTCCCCTTAATGTAATTAGCTTTCAGCTTTTTTGACTCACGTGCGTTTTTGCCGGTGATTTTCCTGCCGAGATCTCCGACGACATCATCGTCGTCATCGTCGTCCTCGTCATCCTCCTCGTCGTCGTCCTCGTCCTCATCGTCGTCCTCGGGGTCTAGTGCGTCAGTGATGTCGTCATCGTCGTCATCGTCATCCTCATCCTCTTCGGCGGCGGGAGCGACTTCAGAACTAGCGACAGCGGCATCTGCTTCACTTGCAGGCTCTTTTTGACCACCTTCTGGTTCCTCCACAGATTCGCCACCTTCTACTGTTTCGCCTTCGGCAACTTCCTCGGCAGCTCCAGCATCTTCAGCTGCGGCTACAGCAGCTGCCGGTGCAGCTGCTACGGTATCAGCGGGAGCAACTACGGCGGATTGTTCGTCATCATCATCATCATCGTCATCACCTGTTGATTTGGATAACAATAAAAGTGTTGCTTTGTAAGAACATTTTAAATAGCATAAATGATATAAAATAATAACCGAGTGTATTTACCTCCTAAGATGTCATCGAAGAATCTCTCCAAGTAGTCATCATCGTCATCATCATCATCATCCGATCCCTCTTCGTCGTCCTCGTCATCGTCATCATCGTCATCACCTGGTGAATTATTTTTCAATATATATATTATTATATCGTAAACCTCACCCAGACTTGAATGTGATATTAATAGCTGTTTAAATGGGTCAGTATTATAAAATTGTATATTATATATCATAATTGGGAATTGGTAACACCGTCAGTGCGTGACATCCTGTAGCTGCCACCAATAGACTTTCCTCGCTAGAAAGCGTCAATAAGTAGGAACGTCAATTTCTCTGATTGAACCGTTCTGTTTGCATTAATTAAAGACCGAGCATGGCTGTCACGGCCACCTGTCTCACATTCCAATACAACCGCTCTCTGGCCCACCTACTGTCTCAGGAATTTTTATCGATTAAATGTAACACTTTCCAATTACTTTTCTTTGTGCTACAATTGATTATAAATGACATATATTAAACACAAATTTTACTTATGTTCATTCTATAGATTTAAAATTAATCGATGATATAAAATTGCAAAGATATATTTTCTTAAAGATATTTTATCATCTATCACCATTGTATATTCACAAATAGATAACATCATATCTGATGAAAGGATGAAATTTATATTCACAGCATTTTACAAAGAGATTATTGGCGAACATAAAATCTCTATGTATGAATAGAAAATTTGAATGATGTAATATTAGGTGTACCTAATATGCAATAAACTTTTAAATCGAAATGTTAAAAGCATAATCACAATTATTACTTCTATAAACGGGAAAATTATAAACTAAGATCCGTTATCTACTTAAAGAGAAGAACTATCTTGTAAACATATTGCATATACCTACTGTATAATTCACACGGTTGGGGTAATACAAAAGATACAATAATTTAATAACATTCTGTTCCATTATTTCCATGACTAAATGATGGTATTTATTCTGATGCACTTTGTAAATACTTGTATATCATCTATGATATTAAAGCATTAAAAAGGTGATTCAATAAATACAAAATAAAATTAGTAATGGTTACCAGTTAAAGCTGCATCTAAATCACCGACGTCATCATCATCGTCGTCGTCATCATCATCGTCATCATCGTCATCGGAAGCAGCTGGAGCGGCAGGTGCAGCCGGCGCTGCAGCCGCTGCTGCTTGCCGACCTACTTCTTTCTCAGAAGCCGCGACGGCGCCCTCGGGCAGTGAGATAGGGCTTCCGTACGCCGATAACACTAAGCAGCACACTGCCGCTAACACCAATAATGTTCTCATGTTGTATCTGAAACAAACAACGGGACTATGCTGAAATACAATCACCAAATCCAACTTGTGATCACGATCGTGACAGTGCCAAAACTATCATTGATTCAATCACGATCCGTCGCCAAATCCATCCGCTAGATCCTTTGGGCACTGTTGCGACAATCGCTATCACTAATAGACACTTAGTAATTAGAACTTCACTAAAGAAAAGATCACAATCACGTGCACTAATAATAACTAATACCGAGGGCACTTATTAACCTTATGTTGAACTAGTAGTCACTGTTGAGTCCTGGGCTGCAGCGGAAATGGTTCCGCCCGCGTCCTTTTGTACCTCCCACTGTTGGAGTGAGGACGCGATGGCCGAGCGTGGCGAGCGGAAACGGTATAGCGGCGGCGTCTTCACCACACTCTCTTTTATAGAGTTACGTCACACTCGCAGGGAAGGAAAGTAGTGATGGTAGCTTAATCAACATAAAGTGCTGATTATTTATATACATACAACGATATGAACATGACCATTTAACTCTTAAACTTATATGTTTATTACTGAAAATTAAGTATTGTTCAATACATATTACATTATGTACAAAAAACTGTTACTTATTGAATCAGATGAAATAACTAATATTTTTTTAAACATTACTCATCAACACTTTCAGGCGACGCTTTCATTTGATTGTCATGTAAATGAGCTTTAATTAAGTTTAACAGAAATGTTTATTTTTACATAATTTAGTATCTACTTAATATATATATATATATATATAAGGTTTCAGTTAATCATTTTATATATTTTCGCCCAAATATCTGTAAATCCGTATATTACAAAATGTTTACATATGTATCGATATTTACCGCAAAATCAGTTGGTATTAATTGAAATACAGCTGAACGTGCCTCGTTATTGTCTGATCGTTACTGAATTTTTTATGTTCATTCTTCCATTTATATTGTTAGTATGTGCACTTAAAACGTAGCGGGTAATCATCTGCACATTATTCGAAATATTTATGCAATATTCATGCATACTCTATTCCTTATAGCTTTATTAAATCTTTAAATAGGTGAACTAATTATTGATACAAGATTCCAACTATAACACATTCATAATGTTTTTGCAATAATATTCACTAATATAAATATACTTTAAACTACTTCTATATAGTACTATGAAAAATGTCGAAAAAGAGCGAAAAAATGTACGGAAATTTTCATCTTACGTAAGCATTAAAATTCATGTAATAACTTTAAAATTTTACTTTAACCTCACAAAATATGACTCATAATCGAATACAACATAATTAAACTCGCCTACCCACCCGGATGCATTGGATGTAATTGAAATAAAGAGTTATGTTAATGAAAAGCCTAATAGAGTTTGGTACAAGACTCTTCAGTAAATTTTATCGCATAGATTTTTTAAATAAACAAATTTATTAAAATATGTAGGTATATGTGGAGAAAAATAAAATAAAACTAATTATTCTAGTCCTATTAAAATATAATTATTACAATGTATGTTATTAAAATTTATTTACTTAATGTGGTAGACGTACTCAATTGAATATTTTTTGTTAGCGAAAATGTGATGAATTTTTTCAAACCCTAAACTCAGACGAGGGATGTAAATTTATATAGTACACATTCGTCTTCTCAAACCGGCATAGCAAAAGCGACTGTTAGTATAGACCGCACTCTAACTTAACTGTGGTCATATACCAAGCTGATTATATATTTAAAAAAAAATTACATTTTAATATAATATTGTGTATTATAAAATACATTTTAATATAAAAAAAACAATAACTTCGTATAGACATTAGACAAAATTGCGTAATCCGCCTTTCTATTAAATAACAATAAATCTTTTCAATTTCTATTGAATAATTCCATCCAGAGCATTGTCATTCACGAA
Organism: Tineola bisselliella; assembly: GCA_028551675.1. NCBI lineage: Eukaryota > Metazoa > Arthropoda > Insecta > Lepidoptera > Tineidae > Tineola > Tineola bisselliella. Next base: position 99,668 of record JAPWLS010000977.1, read on the forward strand.
GCGAGGACTTATCGCACCAGAAGTTGAAAACCGAAAGACAGTCTAAACCCGTTTTTGGTATAGTAGGTGTCCACAAATATTTTGTATGCGAGGCTTGTGAATGGGCCTTGAGGACTTTCACCGCCTCGCCTCAGGTCTCTAACTCAATGACGGAAATATAACTTCCTATAGTTTTAAGACTTTCTTTTAAATTCCTAAACTAAATCCCTCATCGTGATAATTGTGATTAGCCGGAACCTTGCATCGAGAATTTACATCACGTTTTTTAAATTCCTTATAACTTAATTTTACGTATTTCGTAACATCTAGTATTTACTAGCATTTACAAGCAACGGATTAATACATTTTATTCCGTTAACAAAAGATATCTGTCCCAACAATCAGGACGGTGCACGCTCGCCTCCTTATGCCGGGATAGCGGGGCGACTACTACCTACAGAAATTTTATTATGATCTATCTTTGCTCAGAACTTAACATTAACATAAGATGTAGTGCAATCATAACATAATACTTTAAATACAGTCAAATTCAAATTTGTATGAAATGATATTTTGACAGCCACATGCATATTGACGACACAAGTTAACTTTGTTCACACTTATTGTAAGGTCAACGTATTCGCGATGTGACACGGTTCACCTAAATATTTGTGTTACTCATTCTATACTAACCCATTAAAAGACAACTGCTTAGTATATTTCAAAAATCGTTATATGTGATAAGAATATTTTGAAATAATAAAACAGATGTAAATATATTAAAGACTATTCCATGAACGAGGTTGTTACGTATCTAATTTAAAAAACTATTTGCTATTTATTATCGCGTTTATTTTGATTATTTTTAATTTGGCAATTTCGCCATTAACACGCTGCTTGCTTATTATTTTTCTGCTCTCTGTTTTTGAAACATACAATATAAAATATTTTTATTTGTATTCGAAATCTTTTATTTATCGATTTATTTTAAATTAGCTAACTAATAGGATGATTGTGTTCTATCTGGTGTACGTATGTCAAGAGCAAAAGTAATCGTGTACGTGTGACTGGCGAAGATATTTTCTTTGCAGCGGCTTCTCTAGTATTTTTAACTCAGTGAAAATAACAGAGCTTGTAATTTAACAGACAATCAGTAATTATTATATTATTGGTTAATAAAACAAAATGTGTTGAAGTGAATAAGTCTCATTAATTGTGAGGCATTTATTTCTATCGCTTTAATATTTTAATTGCTTCCATATAATTGAAAATGCCAAGGAAACGCATTACAACTAAACTGGCTAACATTTTTCTAATGATAATCTCTTTGTTACGCTTAATTATAACAATTGCTTAGAAATTAGAAAGCTAAGTACCAGCACTATGATTATTTTACTAAAACTTCACTATAATAACTTCACTGATATTTCAAGTTTGGATATCATAAGTTTGTGATGCTCTTGCCCTGATGGAAGTCATATGTTTTCATAATCCTACATAAATATACAAATAAAAAAATATCACAATGAAAATTTCTCCTTTTAATTCCCAAAACAAACTAAATAAACTTATGTAACTCCCTTAAATTCGTTTTCGTGCTTTGGAGTCTGACATAATCCTGGCACTGTCTTGACTTGTGGCAGGATTATGGATGAATACACATACTATATTGCAATAATTTTAAAATCTATCTATATTACATTAGAGCAGCCATTCTCAAAGTGTGTTCCGCGGAACCCTAGGGCTAAAATACTGCAAAAAATAAGGTTACATCTAAATATTCCAACTAAATATTACGTAATATTACATTGCAATATGATTATTCATAAATACATATAAATCAGTTTTTTATAATTATATTAAGGCTTTTTCCTTCGCCAAAAAAGTTTGAGAACCGCTGCATTAGAGGATATAAACTTTGAATTAATTATATTAATAATTTTAAATTGAAAAATTAACAAAAAAACTAAGATACGCTAATATTTTTATATTATTTTATTTAAAAAATAATTTAAAGCATAATACGATACATTGTATAAAATTCTTAAATAAAACTTAATAATAATTATTATAAAAGAACTAAAAAAGTGTTCGTTGTTTAAAATTGGAAAGGTAATTCAGAAATAATGTACCTGTATATGGATTAAATATAAATCTATAGGTGTAGCCTATCTCTATCGCAGCTATACTTGGTTTTAAACGTTCGAACATTATTGACGCAACTGTCGTACGATATTGTAATTATTGTAACTCGACAAGGTAACATGTGTAGTTACAATTTAAGTTTTATATTTATATAGTTTGATAGCAGATTTTGTAATTGTCTCATGCCAAATATGCAGAACAACCTTTTTCTTAATTTTACAAAAACAATGATATATGAGGAACTAATAATTGGTAATTTTCACTTGTCGTTAATTTAGATTCTATCTCGCATACAGGGAATCTCCACACAAGCAAACTGGCATAATTTTAATAAGATAGTAGTGAAACCATAAAGTTGTATTTAATCATAATTTAACTCTGTACTATACTGGGAATTTATTAGAATACTAGTAATTAATTATATTGTGTTCGAGTTAATTATACAATGCGAGTTTCAATAGTATACGTCTTCATGTACAGTCACAACAGGCATTGACTTTGAGCGAGTGTTCCACTAACACGACCGGTTGCCAACAAGTACTTTCTTCTTGCGTCTCACTTCCGCCTCCGTTTTTCAACTTCGAAAGGACTTTTCTCGAACTTAAGTAACTCATCTAATTTATGGCTTCTCTATATAATCAAGATTGTATAACTATGCGTAGATGTTTCTCGGAAATCATTTTAACGTCATTAATAATTTTGGAGGCGTTTCCAATTCACAGTTTTTGAAGTTTCTTTTAATTTACAGCTTTAATCGTTGGTTCATGTTTAATATTAATCAACTTACACTATGATTAAATCCAATGTTTTTTTAAAAGAAATATGAATTTTGTTTTCATATATAATCTAAATTCTTTATTCAACAGAGCTATCTATCACTGTGTGATTTATTTATTTATTTGATGACCATATTTATTTGGTAACCAGCATACTTTAGATTTCAACGCATTTATAGCTTTTTCTTTCTTAAAATAAACATGTTTTATAGATCGTTTCGAAAACTAAACTAACATTTTGCTAAATTAACTACTACCTCTTTGTGCATTGCTTTAAAAAATAATTAAAATGTTCTTTTAATTTCAAGCGCCATCTATCGGCGACTAACGGTACTGCTTACAAACCTAACCATACACTCACGGCATCTGACGGAAAATTATCGCTTTATAAAGTGAATGTAAACTTGTTCACATTTTGAATGGAAACTCTACTTAATTCTGAATTATTGTAATAGATGTCACTGTATATCTTCTATATATTCAAATGTGCATTGTTGTAATTATAATTGTGTTACAAGGTACGATATATGTGAAAAATAAGTTATTCAATCATTATTTATAGATATGTAATCTCACACTTTCGACCACACCGTAGGCAGAGACTATGGAACTGTATATTAGTAATTTACAGACGGTGACTGAACCGATTTCCTCATTCGTCCTTCTTTAACATCTACCATGCATTTATTAGTCCGCTTTGCAGGGATTGTGATTACCTATGCTTTTAGGTATAAGCCTATTAAATGAAGGTATCAGCCATCTATCTACAAACATCGCGGTAGTCTCAGCTCATTGACCGCACTCAAGCTTAACATTAGGCGGGATGCAGTCAATTATGTCGCTGCTATGCAAAAACAGGCATATTCAACATTTATATATCTTAACCAATTAATAATAATAATTTTAATACGGCAATTGACATAATAACGCCTATACAAATAGCATAATCAGCACAAAAACTGAACATAAAAACTACAAACATCTTAGACATCCGGATTGTAATTCAAGCTTAAATAAATGACCCCAAAGCAGACAGGGATGTGTGCAATATCATGTGACTCCATCATGTGACGAACATCTATGATTATGACAAAGACATCCTTGACATTTCACGAGACGCCTCCTCTGGTACCGGTTACTCCGATGTAGCGTAAATGAGCTGACGATCAGGGTTCCCACAGCAATAACATTTGTATATTATTATTAGTAATTATGTATATTACGTAGAATAATCGAAAATTATTTGTTATAATTTGTTTATTTGTTACAATATACCCAAATAAAGGAAATATAAAATAATATGAAAATTATATTCTGTTAAAGAGTACTTCTGTCTGTGCATCTGTTAGTCAACATAATTTGAATAGCACATTCTTCAATATACAATCGCATATTAGTTTCGATTAAAAATAAGGTAATAAGTTAACTGGACGTTATCGAATCGTACACCAAATTGAAATTATAAAACAAATTGGATTGAAAAATGGGCATGCGATTTCGGTTGTTATAAACATGCACAAGTAATGGCAGTCATGTGATTCAGTAACGGAAGCTCACCCACTTTCACTCGTATTTTTGCACATTCTACATAGATCTTAGATAATTTAGACAAGATATTATATATAAAAAATATTTATTTTCGAAAGTATATAAATTTATCATTACCAGTTAAGTAAAAAGCGCAATTCTAAATAAGAAAAGTAAATATATTTTTAAGACTATTGTTAATATTTATTTATTAACTAGTAAAGCTTGAAACATGGGATTAAAAATATTTAAAATAAACGCGTCACTAAGCTGCGTAAATAATTTTAAATTCGTATAGGTATAATAGTTATTATAAAAAAATTGTCCTATCTAAAGATTTATTATTCTATATTTTTACTGGCCATAAAATTAAGATGTGAAGGTATTGGGTCGCATACTATTAAGTAACAACATTTATACATAATATATGTTAACATTATACCTAAACATTATTGATTATAATACCAATAAATATACATATTTAAGAGTGTTGATTGATTATTTACAACATGTAAACATTAATACAGTAATTATCTTGATACAAATTAAACACTAAATCTATTTTATTGTTAAATTGAATAATAGAATCTTAATTATTTTTAACGTAATTTTTTTATTACAGATTATTATTATTCTCGCATCTGGAGTTTTAATTACATTGATTGATAGGAAACAACTGCGGATTATGTAAGTACGTTTGCTATCTGCTAAATAACAAAAAATTAACAAGTGCGCATAGTCACAATAGACCCCACGCATTGTGTACTGATGGTATTAATTGTCACCAAACATTTGTCAAAATATACGGTATGTTACATTTTACATAGCGCCATCTATGAGCGAGCAGTGGAGTCACCGAATGTTCAAATAATTGAACATTTTGTTTCACAATCAGTAATTGAGCACTTCTGTAGAAAGGGCTTACAAGCATTAAGTTTTGACACATTCACTATTATGACATAACATCTCTAAACCTTTCTTTACTTTTACAATTTAATTACAAACAAACCCACTTAACTTGGTTCACAAATTTACTTTCAATATTATGTAGAGATTGTTTTATTTAAATAAATTCATTACTATTTTAAGTTAATTTTACTGTAGAATCTAAAAAGAGGTCTTCTTAATTGCGCAGAATTTGATGTGTAAATTAAATTAGGCGTGCCAAGCCTTTATTATTTTTATTTTAGATAGATTAAGATAAAATTGTATTTAATTCTTGCTGAACCGTATTTGAATGGTTCTAACGACTAATAGATTATAACTGTAACAAACTAACCAGTATTTTAGTAAAATATTTTGTTATTGAGGTACCAACAAGAATGCAGTTTCCTTGAATTTACATAATATTACAAATGGCTAATCTGTTACTAACGACAACCGGTTAAGCAGTTTTGCGGTGAGCATTGTAAGCATCACGTGGAGATCGTAGGTCAAAGGATCATAAACAACTTATGGTTATCTTTAAAACATTCATAAATAATAATAATAATTTATTGTAGAAAATAAATTATTATAAACATAAACATTTTTGCATTTACAGAATATTATATTAAATAAATTTTTTTATTTGCTTAAGTCGAAAACGGTTTAGGCAGTCCTATCTCTAGCGTTCAATTAAATTATGAAACGACGCTCTCAGCCACGTCTTTGCTTTTTCCTACAACTTGAGATCCTTCAAGTGTGGTATTTTTTACAAACAGAGCACATTTGTTCAGTACCTATTATGTTTTAGCAACTACCTCGCACAATCTGAGATTGCTCTCTACTTACCAATATAAATGGTTTCTCTTCGTATATTTCAGAGATCGCCTGTGCCTAGCATTCGGCAGTGTGACTTTTTAATAAAAAATAAAACAGGAATTTTTTTTTTTACTTTTCGCAGAAATTTAAAGTTTATTAACTAGAAGCAATAACGTTGATATCTGCTAACAACAAAAAATACTGTCCCAACAGGATTTAGCATTAACCAGTCCCCATATTATGGCCAACGAACTCACAATACTCGTAAATATGACATGTTTTTATTGTAAATATATTTCTTCTTACAAAGTTATTTTTTTCTCCGACATTCTTGCAATTTGTAATGATTGAAGATGCCTATTTATAAAACTTACCTATAGATATAGAAACGTTAGATTTATTTCCTCTACAAGCGATCTTAATTCGGGAAAACAACCAAAAGAATCAGTTAAATGTATATTTTAATATCTAAGTATATTACTAAATGTCAGTAATTCCCCATTCTGAAGTTAACAATGTTTATTCGAGTGGTCACGAACGTAACTCACGCTCATCCTTGGACCGCCCGCAAACTATTGTCCCTTCTCCATACCTTGAGGTCACTGACCTTCCACAACATCACATATCATTTAGTGTCTCTTCACGATTTGTGCTTGAGAAACTAAAACAATACAATATAGAGAGAAAAAAAGACTTGGATTTAGCACACAATTTATAGGTTATACTTGGTGTATTGTGAACTTGGCCGTCGTACTCTCATCTACGACGTTCTAGCTTAAAAGAAGTACAAACATATGCTGAACTGCTACCCACATAAAAATATTTTAAAAGACTGTGTCCGACTGCCAGAAAAGAATAAATATTATTTAAAATTTGTTCATATAGGTATGAAAAAATAACTAAAATTGAGACATAACTAAGAATGTAAATATATATTTTTTTATTTAAAGCAGTTCAAATATGGAAAGCTTAACGAATCAAACATATGCAGAAACGTGTTCTTGCAATACGAAAACATACATTATGGACAGTTGTTATGGAAAGTGAAATTTTTGTCAATATTTGTTGATTTACCTTTAAAATGCATTTATATAATGAATTATACCTATTTCGTAATTGGTTACTGATCTCCACAGGATTTAGATAATAACAATTTTTATACTAGCTTCGCTCCAACACAATTTTAAGAGGATTTATGCGGCTTACCATCGCGCATATTTTGCAGGTCCATCAGCGTGGCAGTTGTTTCCACTATGCCGGCTACGAGCGTGCATTGCAGAGGTTGACGGGATTCACTCTCATTGTATTTGATTGTTTTGATTGTTGATATCTCATGTTAAAATTCAGGCTAATAACCACACTTAGGGTTACTCTGATTACATTTGTAGTGAATTCTATAAGAATTATTTTTTATTACTTATTTTAATTTGGGACTTTTATCTGTCAAGATATATCAGCCCCATAGTGCCTTTCCCAAATCTACAAAACTTAAAATTAAAGGAGAGGGAGTCGCTGATGAATGAATTATTTATCGAACACCAAATAAAATAAGTTGTTACAATATAATACACTTTTATTTTTGGAATTTCATAATCGTAACATGCTCACTTTCACTCGACATGGCGCAACATGTCCACACAACATCTTCCTGCAAAAGATCCTTTTAGATTACATAACACATATTACCATTAATACGAGTTATTTATAATTATAATAACTCCATTTAATACCAGGATGTTCAGTTTAATAAAATTGTAGGTATTTACTAAGATTCAAGTAAAATGATATTGGATTAATATAAATAATTCAATCTTAATATCCTTTATATAAAGTAGAGAATTTATTATAGATGTTTGTATTAAAAAACATTAATAAATTTAATTTTTAATAAATGCACATTGACTATTCCAACGTTAAAATTAATAAATACATATAAATAAATCTAAAAATACACATGATGATACACAAGGGGGCCCTAGACTTGGCCCCTTAATCGAAATCCCCCATTCATTAGTCACTAATTTTGTTATAAGTACTTTGATTCCTCGGTACATAAATAACTGTAGACTTCAATTTCCTTTTTAATTAATTAGAGAAAAAATGTTTTGAAGTATTTTTTTAAACATTTTTATATACTAATTCGCTTCTCTTCGGACTAAAGTCATATTTAGACATTAAACAAATAAAATTATAATTTCTAAATTAATTAATGAACAATGGAAACAGACCAACCACAAAACATGCACTATGTTACCATTAAGCTGTGTATAAACAATCCATGTTAATTACTCAACACGATATAAAACTGGAATAGTCCCACAGCCTCACTACCCAACTTTATGTTGAAATTTCAGCAAAGTCACGTGAATTCCCTTGCGTAGTCGAACAAAAGTGAAAGTGTACGTTGTATACTATTGATGCATCTATGCATTATTATTCAATTGTAGAACAAACATTAATATGTATTCGGTTTACGTTAAGACAATCTCGTGCGCCTCTCCTGTAATATGAACATGGACATAAGCTCGTAATTTGTGATTTTGACTTATTTATATCAAAATAACAAAAATACTTCTCTTAAAATGACAAAAATATCTGGTTCATTTATTTATATATCGCGCGAGAACTTTTTCGTTCCCTTTTCATTGAAATGATATAATGTCTATAACAATTTATTCATTATATTTGTTTTTTAAATTGTATATTTCATAGTTTAGATTCGGTTAGTAACGCGAGGAAAGTTATTAGCTAAAATAAATTTTTAATAATTGCTAATGATTATCAGTTTATTTAAATTATTATACAATTAAATATCTTTATTTAAGAATATTAATTAATTGGCATATATGGCAATTATCAACATATTTTTTATTATTTATAGAACTTGAATTTTAAATACTTGTTTTTAATAAGGTATACTATTTATTTTATATAAATATTTAGTTATTATAATTTATTCGAGTTTTTTAATCATTATTTACTGTAATATAATCAATAAATTATTAAATAAATATAAATAGACATTGCGAATTGCGAAAAATTATGTAGAGCATAAAATTGGTATTACTATGTCAACAAAAATGTACACGGAATGCAAATCTTGCGACAATGTATACCTGATTGTTTATTAAGAAGACGGCGCGTGATTCGAACGTAACTACGAGGTTTGATAACTCGATGACTTTCTCTCTCGACGCCAAGCTGTTGTAGAGACTGGCTACATGAATCGCGCTCCCCCAGAAGCCTATCCGTTCCGTCCGAGCCGACACGTTCGCGAGAACGGCGCGAGCTCGACCGCGCGCAATTACAACACCACACGGAACTGTGAAAAGTTTTAAACATTGTTCTAAGTTCGAAATTCAAATCGGCAAGCTGTTTTATTTTTTAATTGTTACTCGGTGTGGTTTCGCCCATTGCCAAAATTCTGTTGTGTGACATTTAGTTTGTGGACTTAGGCTTTGGCTGAAGTTTGGAGACATGGGGACAAGGAATAGGTAAGCCTTTGGTTTATAATTGTATTATGTCTTCAAACATAATGTCTAAAGCTAATTTTTAAAGTTTATATTTGTAATTTAGTTTTATTTAATTATACGTCTAATATATGAAACAAAAACTAATAATAAAAACACCAGAAAAGCTACCCACAGATATTTAGAGTTGTCAATATTGTGTTTGTGTTTATGAATATTAAATATTTAATTCAGAATGATACGCATAGTGTTAAAAAGTGGCCTTAAACATTGTAAAATCCTTTTTACACCTACTAATAAAATATTTACTCAAAACGTAGGAATTTTAAAAATAAATTAAGGAAAAATATAGAATATTAAATGCCTTCTTCCAAGCCGGTTCATAAAATTATGTTAATTTACTACTACTACCTATAAAATTATATAATTTTATGTAGATTGTTTTGAAACTTCGCTTTTTTATTCACCTATTTTCGATTTCATGGTTACATACTAGCAAAAATTACTCAAAGCTTTTTATTAGTCCTATCGACAATTTAAATTACAGAAATCTTGCATGGTGACTAAAATCACTAAATTTTTTGGAAAAAAAATATTAAAGACGTCTACACGATATCTTGTGTAACATAAACTGGCACAAAAATAAACACCTCTTAATTTGCATTGCGGAAATAGCTGACTCGTTAATAATTGTTTTTTAAATAATCGAGTTACGATAGTGTTACGACATTATCACCAAATATTACTCAATATAGTCTCAATAACAATTTGCGACAAAATTTAAATTTTACACGCACGTTTATTGCGATTTTCATGTCATATTGAATTTTATTAATATTTAAGTTGGTGTAAATATCAAGCAACTGTCTCACCTCAATTATAAACATCAACAACGTTTTCGAAATTATAGTAAGTCAAACAAAATAAGCGCAATAGTTAAAGCGCGGGTAAAGAATTTTAAATTAGCCGTAGTCTACGATTGCATTTATTTTGCTTGTTTTCACGCCAAAGCTTTTACATCATCATGTCATATCAATTACTTCAATAATATTCGCGAATAACCTAAGATATCTTTTGAATTGGTTATCTAGGTATAATAAATAAATTTTAATATCCTAAGAGAATTATTTCATTTAGTTAATTCCACAAAAAATATTAATGACAATTTCTTTATAAATCTAATTATAAAAAAAGTTGTAATAATATGTGGTTATATAAAACAAAATAAGATACATTAATTTCAACAATACTAACATCAAAATATTTGGAAGCATATAGCATGTGAAAGCTAAACTTATCACTAAGTATCATTGTGTAAATTCTCCTTGATTTGCAATCCCTACTAATATTATAAATGTGAATGTGAGTTTGTTTGTTACGTTTTCACGCAACAACTAGGTACTTAACCGATCATCATGAAACTTTGTACACATATGTTTGGAGGTACTAGAAGTAACATAGGATACTTTTTATTTTAAAAAAATATATTTTTTTAAATATAGTTTCCAACTGACTATAGTTTCAGCTGTTTGGAATCAAATTGATTCATTTCTATTGAAATGATCTCTGATACTTATTGAATGACTTAAATGTGAGCGAAGCCGCGGGTAAAAGCTAGTAAGATAATAATAATTACTTGTAAAAATTGCAACTGGATCGCTATAACAAACACAATGAGGCGCTACAATGAATTTACAACGCATATAAACCTAATTGGTGCTAATAATAGTTTAAATTAAATAATATCTTCATTACAATGAAGTCTTATAAGATTTATGATTACATTTTAGTTTTAAACATATTCTTATTAGATTATTCTGTTAATAAGTAATAATAGATACATAGGTATATACCTATAAATATATAGGTACTAATCACAAACTAGACTGCCGCGTATATAAGAACCAGACACAAAATAAACACATGTTTTTTTATCCGAGACTAATATTTGTTCACCTCATATCACATCTCCTTATAAATGTCAATTAGTATGTATTGATATAAACGGATAACTCCTGTACATCTAAACATGGTACTGAATTATTCAAATCCCATAGTCTTCTTAGCACTAACGAGTTACGGACGGATAACCTAACTTCCTCATTGCGAGGTCTTAAGGTGAATTTACATCAAGAATAAAGTGCCTTAAACAGTTAAGTATATGGCTAAAAATAGTTTTCCCAGTTTCGGGTGAATCTTGAGAGTTGTGACTTGTCTAGTGAATTTAAATTTTACCTCAATAAGGCATCCGATTATTGTCCATGAATATAATATATTATATTTTTTAAAAATATATCGTTTCTCATATACAAAATTCGCCCTTTCAAAGATCAAATACAGTTTATAATGATGATGATGAGATGTTTAAAAGTTTTAGTAATAATTTTTATTATACTATCTTACTGATATATCTTCAAAATAAAAAATCTTTTGTTTTTTATAATTATTACAGTTTACTTTGTTAATAGAACCTTAATATGTCTATTTCTGCTATGTTTTGATGTAGAATATAATGTTAGTAATGTATTAGAAAATGCGCGTATGGAGTTAGATGAAGTTATTGTGCCTTATAAGAAATATTGAATATAATTAATTAACATTTTCCTTTGGATATTTGCTATAAGTTTATTTATTTATTTAATTTTAACACCTCAAAAATATTAGTTAATATAGCATTGTTTATGCTTAAAAATAATTGGATAAATGACTACAATATAAACGTTTTGTTGGTAAAAAACTGTGAGACCCGGAGCATAATCAAACATAATACTTGAATTCCTAAGTTTACTCAAATCACGCGACTCATAATTACCTAGGTTTAACAAAAAAGTGTCATTTGCTCAGGTGATATCTGCGTTTGTAATCATGGTACTTGTCTAAGGACGTTATGAAGATAATCATCGTCTTTTGCAATAGTTTTTATAATTTGATTTTTATAGATGTAAAATTTTTACTATACACTGTAGTAGTAAAAGTATTATTTAATTTAAATTTAATATAGTTAGTGATTAGAGGAGAAAAGGACGACAATCTGATGATAATTTTGAACCCAGTCTGGCATCCCAGAGCTTTTACTTGGTGATAGAAGGTTCTCTCTGCTCAGAGATCACTGTAGCCTAATATCAGATGGAATGTAGTCAGATGCCAAACATAGACTAAATGTTATAGTTTCAGTTTGTTAATATGGTTATAACGCCAATATTAATTGAAAATATGTTTTATAAATTTGCAATAATTTTTGCGTATTGGAATACATTGTTTGGTCTTAAGTAATGTTTACTTTTCGCAATAGTTTTAATGTGGGTCATGTTTAGGATGTACGACACGGAGTGCCGTTGTCCCCTCGAATACTAAAACGATGTGGAACTTGCTATTAACACGTATTGTGTAACCCATGACATACTTTGATTATTTTATATACAGTAAAGGATATTTTAAATCATTTTCTAATTTTTATTGTTAGATAATCTTATGAAAGATAATAGTTAAAATAGCCGATCTATAATGAGAGTATACATAAATTCTTGAAAATGTTCTTAGTAATAATTATTCATGCCTTAAATCAAAATATTTCAGATACACGTGGTCTATTTAAATGGAGACTTATTTATGCTTATTTCCCAATAATTTTTATAACTTATTAAATTAAAACTTGAATGCAAAGTTAATTAATGAATACAATTGGTACCTATCACGACCTTTCATTGTAGTGTTCACTCAAACAAAGTCACCAAACTTTTACGCAACATGAGGTACAGAGTCGACTTTCCGCGGTTGCATAACCACCACGTCAAGTTTTCGATTTCTGCTAGCTGCCGCCGGCGAATTCACTTTCGTTGAAGGTGCGGATTGTGTGTAGGTATTACCTAACGATGACATTCGTCGAATAACGTCCTTGCATACGTATGTATCTCCTGGTTTTAGGACTAAATGTAAGTCCTTTATAATCACATTATTTTTGTATTATTATATTATTATTTAAATTAACGTTATAAGAACGTTAACTAACTTTTAACAGTTTTATCTGTCTTTGAATGTATTAGTAATGTTTGAGGTTTTTTGTAAACACGTTTTAGTAAATTTAAAAGACTGTGCGATTAAATATATACATATACACGACTTTACATTATTAAATTACACGTTATTATAACGCGTCTATTTAAGTAGTATTATTTGGCACAACAATACATTTCAACATTCACAAGCATATTATAATTTCTAATCTTCAATTAATCTAAAAATTAACTTTCTTCGCAGAAATTATATTAAACATTCAAAATATTTAAAAAATTCTCACGAAAATTTTGAGATGAAAACAGTTTGTCTCGCAGACTATCTTACTTTTTTATATACTTTTAAACTTATATGCCTTATCTCTAAGTAGTTTTTTTTATTATAGTTGTTTTAAACATTATTTATGATTTAAAAAAAGAAAAACTCTCTATTTTGGATTTTGGACACGTTACAAAGCGACTAAAAGTATTACCTATAAGTAGATAAACGTGAAAATGGTCCAATAAGAAATCGAATAATAAAAAGTAGAAATTTCACAAAATAATATCTCAAATCTGTTATCTCTTTTATACAACAGTCGCATTTGATTTTGACTGCACAGAAATAATATTTTAAATGATTTGATTTCGGTTTAAATAATTTAAAATGTAAGTCCATGGTAATGGCTTATATGATTATACAATTACAATTATTTTAATAATAAAATTAAGGCGCCGAATAACAATATAAACGAATAATATTTTGTCCGTCATCCATCTGTAACCGGGCATTATACAAGTTTTGTAACGTTTGTAACAGTACGATGAGCATAAGCATCTATTACGTTCACAAATACCACACCAACATAATAACTTCAGTTCCTTCCTTCTTACTTACATAATCATAGATACACAATCAACTTAAACAATTTCATCTGTCAATTGTATTGTAGACAATTTGTGTGTTAGTACATTTCAATAGAACTGTTTTTAGCACCTTTAATGAGTTATATTATTACTGCTTTTTTAGTTGTTATTTAAGCATCAGACAACTTAGACTTGGTTCCCATAATCTTTATTCACTTTACCAACTCTCTCCTTTATTGAGAAGTAGGTATAGCGACTCGGAATTATTTTGTTCGACATAGATATGTTATATAAATATAATTTCTGTGTATCTAAAGAAAATAATTCTGGCACGCATCTGAAGACGGGAAACTTTAACGTTTTATAAAACTTACTCTTATTAACTGCCTCTATATTGAAGGAGTGTTATCGTATCCATTTATATAGTAATTAATTAACTTACGTTAACTATTGTTCGTGAATTACAATTACTGAGTTGGTTTGCATATTCAGAAAACAACTGCTGCAGATTATATGCCTGTAATTTGAAAATAAAAGAATGCAAGAATGATTACAATTTATTTTAATTATAGGTATATGCCAAAATTTATTAACTAATTTTAAAAAGAAAGCTAATCGTAGTCATTAAAATAATTAAAATAATCGCAATAGTAAATAAAACGTGTTCATAATATATAAAGGCAAAGAAGATTTATATTCGAATAAGTTATTGATATATAACTTTAAATTTCCCTTGACATTGAGTATAATCAAGCTCCAACTTAATGAAACATGTGTAACGTAAAAAAGCAATTATAACTTCGCCTTGGATGTAAATTAATTTAATTTTGTTGAATAATTGAGATTTCGTTAGTAATTTTATATTTTATTAAAATTCGATCTGGTTATAAAATTTCAATAAATATTGTTGTTAAATTAATCGTCTCTTTTATAAATATCAGATCAATCAAAGAAAATCAGAGATATGATGTTTTAATGATTTTTAATTTAAATAATAAAACACATTTGTATATAACATGAGTGTTATTAGTTTTGTATATAAACCTATGCTAATTGCTTATCTTTATCAAAACACATTATTATTATTATTATATGCCCACTGTATATTATAGAAGAAACGGCTTCCAGCTGAGTTTTGGAGTGAAAATAAAAACACACTTTTTTACATTTAATTATTCATTCATGTTTGTAAGCATAATTAGTAACATTAGTTTAGAAATATAGTTTAAAGTCGATATATACGCATCTCCAGAATATTTCCAAACCCTTTTCTGATTCGTCTAATAAAGCATTGCTTTTGAATTAAATAAGAAGTCAAGGTAGTGTCCCTTGGTATGGCTATTAAACCGTCTAATGCAAGATTTTTATTATCTAAAACAGTATTTCCTGATGACATAGTTTTATCGTACGTACAAAATTTCTTAATTGCATTACCATAAGGTCAATCATACCTTTTTATACACATATTTATAGGAAGTTATTAGTGCAGACTAATTAACTATCTTAAGTATACATTATCGACAACGTATCAATAGAAGGACATACGAGTATATTAGACACGAAATTACTGTTAATAATTATACTTAACACACGAATTTTTTTTCTTAAGTTTTTTTAAATTTTATTAACATAAATTAATCAAACATTTGGAAAGCTTTCCAATGATTGTAGTTTCTGCGAACATCTCAGGTTGTTTGAATTCTTTACATTCAAATTATAGCAATTAGTTTTTTTATTAGTTAATTTTTAATTTATTTATTAAAGCTTTTTAATATGACTTAAATAATAAATTGGAGATAATGGCAAGCGTAACATTTGCATTATTTACTGCTTTTTTATTTAGAGATTTATATTTAAATAAAGAAAACAAGCATACAAACACAAAAGAATTACATATAATTTTTCCATTACATTATACGCGTCTATGACCAGTAATGTACTCGAAACTATCATATATTCATTGTTTACTTTTATGATAGTACCTATAAGTATAATTTTAAGGATTGAATTCTACACAATAGGCATGCTTAGTTTATACCCTAAATGAGATAAAGACTACAAGTATACTATAAATAAAACGTGACATTACTTACATTTTAATGTAAAGAATCACGCGCCAGCTTACAAAGACTTTTATCTTAACTGTTATGTCTTCTTTTATTTATAAATGTCGGCTATTGTGTCCGTGTGAAAAATAATTCCACAATTATATTACGTTTTTAAATGAAACTGTTGCCTACAAAATGATAGTTTCCTTTCATCACTTTGTAATTACTAATTGTATTACTTCGGGGAAATACTATACACTATAATGTTTATGTACAATTTGATTAACAAGTAATAATCTATATCTACTAATACATAAAATAGTAGAGTTTGTGAGTTTGTTTCCGAAGTTGTTTTCAACACCTAATATACCTACACAACATACAGTAAAAAACAAATGTTCTCTCACTGGCCCATTAGAAAAATAACTTTGTGTAATTTGTATTCACAATAAGTTTTTTTAAAATCCGACTGATATAGTAAGTAGTTCCTAAGGTGGTGTATTTTTTTCATTTGAAGCCGCTAGCTAACTGTTAGTTATCACATACATTAAAAATTAAGTCTGCTTCAAAATTAATTTGCAATAAATTTAAATAAATGCAGGAAGCAAATACGCTGAGGCCTTGAGTGTGCTGAATGTTTGTAGTGAGCGGTGTTCTGTATTGACAAAACTCTTTGTATCAAAAAAGATTTTTTGTTATATTTAAATTGTTAAATCTTTGAACAATTATTACAACTTCAATTAACAATATTAGCGGCATGTATTTTAGGTGATCAGGTGCTTTTTAAATCAATTTATTTCTTAAATTGCTATTGGTAAAAAAAATATAGCAATCTATATCAAATATTGTATCTGCAATATTACAAGAGATCTCAAGCTGTGCATTCAGTCATTGATCTCAAATAGACACGCTAATTCAAGGTCACGTTCAATAAACTCTAGTTTTTTTTTTGTAATTGTAATTAAAAGAAAGATACCGAAATTGTTTCGTACAACAATGTGAAACATTAATTGAAGACTGAAATTAAAGTTGTCTGAATCATTGTAAACTTTACCTAGTATTTAATTTCCTTCATAAATTATTTTCGTTATAAGTCGATTTCGAATAATTTGACTACTTTCATGCATATTTATTAATGGAATGAGGTTTTAAATCATAGAGTAAAGCACGCAATGTATGCTTAAATTTTACATCCAATAGTCCATAAGGATCTGTCTACATTTGGTACATAGACATATATTTTACAAGTTAGACTTATTTAAACTAGAAAATAGTCGAATCAGCTTTCAGGTCGTGCAGCATTGTGAGGGATCAGTGTTGCGCAATGATTTTTCCTCAGCGCCACTTGACTAAGTTTTCGCAAGTACCCTACAATTTCTCAGTGTTGCCACACCACTTTAATTGCAATCAAGTAAACGAGTTTCAATATTCTAAGTTCTATTTGTATAGTTGGTGGGTGCTTGTAACATCTCGATCTACTAAATTTCAAATTAGATATATTGAGTTAGATATTTAATTAAATCCATATATTGTAGTGATGTTTTGTTTATTCGTAAATATATTCAATTCATTAACTTTATACGGCTTTCTACTTACTATTTTTTATAATATAGGTATAACAATATATAAATAATATATAATTCGTGAACAACACAAACTTAATATATAGTAGGTATTGTTAGAAAATATATAGATATCTCTGTATGCAAAAATAATAACTAATTAAATGAAACGTTTATGTAATAAACTTGTAATCATTACCCGTATATTTTAAAAGCCCGTATGAAAATTTATCAATGGATCTATATTACCGCAGCATTGTACAATTTCATTGATAATGTGGAGGCAATTACGTGGTTTGCGGTTACGCGGATCTAATGTTTTTATGAAGTTTTAAATAAGCTCGTATATTCATACTTAAAAAATACACTGTTTAAGTTTTGAGTGGTACATAAAAAAATATTTTTAATTTATTTTTGCTTCTATTTCAACTTCGCTAATTCAAGATTTAGAAATTATTTATCACTTGAAAAAAATATATTTTAAATATATGTATTTTTTTTGTTTGTTCAATTAGTAATTTAATAATTAAGGAGCTCTTTTTCTATTATTAACTAAGCAATTAATAGCTCTTTTATAGTAGTAATTTTTTATACTAGTATACTAGTAGGTATTTATTTATATCATAGACAAATTCAGACATGGTGTCTCGTTTACGAGTCTTGTCACTATTAACTAACTACAAAGAACATCTCTAACTACGTAGAGAGATATTTACAAATTAAAATTTATTCTCAATTGTTTTGTTTCAAACGTGTGAACTAATGTTTTTCCTATAGACATGGGATTTATGTGGCTTTAACACGAACAATTACAAAAATATTTCCCTGTTTCTTTAAAATATACAATATTTTATTATCTCTTAAAATGGGCATGCCCTATGTAATTAATTTATTAATTACTGTATTTCTGTGAGGCAATGGCTAACGCGCCAGTTTGTTACACAGAGTTCCCGGGATCGATTCCCGGTTGAAATAAATATTTTATATATATTATCAATATAATATTGTTATTTTAATAAAGTAGATATGTTTCGCGTCTGCGTGTTACATGTATATGTTTCCTGATATTTACTGTAAAGGGTGTGTTAGTTTGGGCTCAGGGCATTGCATTTATAAAAATATTTAAAAAATAGATATTAACTTCTTATGATACTGCCTGCCTACCTCAATATTTACTATTAAAATATGTCTGCCTACTTTATGGTGAATAAAAAAGTTCGTTTTTGCTAAAATTATAATAAAACATGTTTTTCTTCTTATCAATCTTATTTACTACTATATGTGACAGCTATCTTAAGAACTAAAAGTAGCATTCAGGATGTGACATGCAAAGGCCGACCGGTACAGACCCATGTGAGGTCATCTTCACATTCCTTTACTAATAAACACAAATATAAAATTAAACCGTATTGTAACCTATCCAAGTTCAAGTTTGCTAATAATTTTACATTAGTGTATAACCGCGTTTGACATATATCTATACTTATGGTATTTAATTGACAGTATTGTAAATAATTAGAGTATCATTTAATTGTGTTTAAAGTTTATGGCTTATTTATTAAATAAGATGTGATACTGTTATGACATCACGTAATCCGTGGCTTTCTGCAGTAAAGATTGCCTCTATAGATAAAAGCATAAGTTGATCCTCCTTCAGCAGTCCATCACTGTAATCAAAAAAGGTCACATCTATAAGAAACCTAAGATTATTTTTAGATCACGTTTTTATCTCAAATAGTGAGTATATACAACAATTATGTGACGTCAGTTAGTCGTGTTTTGGCAAAGATAATCAAAGCTGGTTTTTAATTACGGAATTATTAACGGTAATTGTAGTTTTAAAGTATGATCAGACATACTTCCTGAATTTGTATTCGTGATCTGCTATTAATGGAGGGCGTCGTATTTGCCTTGTAAAAATATTAGTTTTGGTTTTAACTACGCAACTATATTCTTTAATATAGATAAGTTAGGTAAATTGATTATTCCGAATCCGCTTAACGTGCCTTAAATTCCTATAAATCGATTTTCAAAAGACCAGAGTAAATTGGTCATTGGACTGCAAAGTTCAAAGTGAACTAAAAAGAAAAAAAAAACATTATTGAAGAATATTAATATATAATATTTAATGTTCTTTAAAAGATATTTATTTCAATAGATAATAATCTAAAATACTTGTTCTAATAACTTTCAAAGAACCTCTAACCAGACATTTTGACTTATTAACGTCAAGGTAGGTCAATTTGTTTTGAATTTTTATCTAATATTGAGTTTTAAAATTGTTTGTTCGTTTTTATTTCGTAGACTGCATTTGTTTGATAATGTTCATCTTCGATTGTATGTTTAGTATTTAGGTCATAACAA
Source organism: Tineola bisselliella (assembly GCA_028551675.1). NCBI lineage: Eukaryota > Metazoa > Arthropoda > Insecta > Lepidoptera > Tineidae > Tineola > Tineola bisselliella. The sequence goes on from JAPWLS010000977.1 coordinate 120,141, forward strand.
TAATTTTTGAATAACAATAACCTTTGTGAAATGGAATTCAATGATTGAAAAGTGCGCTTTAATTTGAATTCAATGTAAGTTTTAATTCAACAAAAACATCGTCAATGTCTGTGAAACGAACTCCGACTAAAAGTAAAGGTTACGAGTTCATCTTATTGTTATTAATGAGATCGACTTTATACTCTTATATTATATGTTACGTCCAACCATGAGATCTACTGCAAGGTTACGTAAATGTTTTGTACACCGTGATGAACCGTAAATTGTTATCGACATTATGGTTACGAGTGCGATCGAACAAAAAACCTGAGTAGACCCCCTATTTTAAAAATTTCAATGTCTATATGTACGCATGTTCGTATGTAATTTTTATATGTTTCAAATTATAAAAATTAATTATATTTAATTACAGCAATATTATTTAATATAATATTGAAATTTTGTTACAAATTGTCATTAAGTCTATTCATTTAGGTAAAACTTAAATTCATCATTGAACAGAGGTCAAATACTGCATAAAAAAGTACGTGACGTATTTTGCAACAATCCTCCGAAGTGTACGGAGTTGTAATGTTTAACAATGGGTGTTAGAATTGTCTACTGAAGTGTGTATCGTTATTTCGTCAGTTACAAATGACCTTGTCCAATATAGAGCCTCTTTAGCTCTACCCTGTTAGGGCTACCATTCACTTAACTTTATCTTATACCCGCTTATTTTCGTGTTGCCGATGGACTCTCGATTGTAAATATTTCAAAACGTCGCGAATCAAGTTATTCAAAATAAAAGCCACCTAAAGTATTTTCAATTTATTATTTTATTCTGCTATTAGTGTTTTAATCTAATGTGTGTAATAATTGTCGACTGTTAGTATTTAATAAATGTCGGCCCTATACCCTCCTTAGGTGGTCTGCAAGTGGTCACGTATTGTTACAAAAACAAACGCACTTTCCCTGCGTTATTGTCATTGGCGAGGTTGTTTTCTACAATTACAGTTAGCAGCTACAAATTAGTGTTATTACATCCACTAATTATTACGTTGTTTTAGTTCCTTGTTTTTATGAGAACATGTATAAAGATCTTCTATAGGAAGATGTAGATGAAAATTAAACAAAATATATAACAAAATCTAGACCTAAAAATCGTTGATTTTAATTACTATAAATGTACTGATCTCACTTTATAGCTCATTTACATTAGTAAGTTAACGGATGCAGGTTGTGGTAGAGTTTATAAACGCACGTTATAAAGCCGACATTTAGGAAGAAATTAAATAGGGACGATCCCATATTTATACGTTTATTAACTGCTACTTTTTTATTTTTTTATTTTCATTTGGGGCTTTTATATGTCAAGACATGTCATAGTGCCTTACCTAAATCATCTAAACTGCTAGAATGTGGTACTAAACGTAAGATACTTACCCACTTGTGGGTTATCGACCGTAGAATTATGTTAGTGAAAATTTAATTATATAAATTTAATTAAAATATATATAGTGGGAACAAATTATAACTTGCATATAATAAAAATAATTCCTCTATATTTAAGACAACGCATTTAAGAACGTGTACTCAAATTATATTTGTTTTTATAAGTCATATTATCATTTATTAATTAACAAAGGTTAATATTTCCTTAAATTAAAAATAATTATGTGCACAACACATCGTTAAAATCACATTTTAATAAATTAATTTTGAATAGCTATGCGAGACTTTAATCTTCAATTATTGCAGTCTCTGATTAACCGGTTTAACTAAAAATATACGATTTAAAAACATTATACATATATATTGTAAAAAACAATAATTCGAGCCTCTAAACTGTAATTCATACTGCATAAATTTAAATTCATTGTAACCTTGCTTGTCAAATTTTGTTTTAGTTTAGTTTTTTCTCTTACTCTAATACTTGGTACAAACACGTAACTTATTTGAATTTATTTTATTTATTTTTGCACCAACTCTTTGTAAATAGTAATGTGGAAATAATTCACATTGTTAAGTTCTGTTTTAAAATCCATTGACCGCTAAGAAACGCACGCGGGATGCGGCAAATTTTTGAAAGAAGTCTTCGGGTGAATCATTTACATTAGGAGATAAGAAAGACCTGAGCACATTTCATTTTAAAAATCCTCGTTTGCGGAGAGTCCCCGCATGTTGTGTATCGATCGAGTTAACTACCAATTCGAACGAGCTATAATACTATACAATAGAAGAAACAAGATTTTTACATAATAGTAGGTGACTCAATAAAGTCGTTAACTAACTTTCAAAGCAATTTTTGTTTGTATTTATCCATTTTTTGTTGATTGATTATTTTTACTATAAAGTCATTAACATTCTCTTTAAATGGGTTAGTAATTAAAAATTTAATTACACCAATCTGAAAATAACACTTTTTCACCAAGGATTTTTAATTTGATTGTAAAATAATTTTATTTACAATTGTTGAAATAAATTTATTAGTTATTATATTAATTAATGTGTTAATTATATTGTTGTTGCCGATGAATAATAAAATTAGATTTAAAATAAAAAGGTCATAGTGTATTACGTTCTCATGATGATTAGACGTGCGCGCATTAAAGTTTGATTGAAGGCGTCGTGCTAACAAGATGCGACTGCGCTTCGGATGTTATAATTAACTTTTTGTACAATGTCAATGACATAAGTCGAGTAGAAAGTACGAACAAGCAGACTATAGTGATGTCGCAACGAGCAACATCAAAGAAGACCAATAAAATCGAAAGCCAGAGATGTGGTCAAAACGTACTTTGCGGTTAAATATTATGCGGATATCTCGTGAAATGTCTGGACTCATAAGAAAGCCATATTTTAAATACTTTTTATAATGCAATAAACAATTCATCAAATTGTAATTGTGCACTAAAGAGTAACATAAATTTGTCCGACCACCACGTGCTCAAACCCATATCTAAGCAGGGTCAATAACACGTCTCGCATCATTATACGAGATTAATAGCTAAACAAGGTAATCCCTCTCGAAAATTCAAAACTTCCCATTCACTTCCTACATCTAGATATTTATGAAAACCTGTTATTGTCGTCTATAGCCATCAATCAGGCGGTGGAGGCTCGATATAGTTTATTACCCTTCTCTACTCGCATCATAAGAGGCTTTGTTTTCGGCGGTTTCGAAACTTTTATCTTCATCTTTACCAGCTTCGAGTCTTACTATATAGATATTTATTACCTAACATTGTAATGCAATACTTTCTTTCGTTAGAATATATTTGTTTCTTTTGGTTAATATGTATTAATATTTTATTTATCACGTGTTTATTTATTTGAGCGGACTTTTGTATTTAGGGATAGATTAAAATTTTAATTTTATTTCATATACTTTATTTTTATCTTTCCAATACATTTTACATATTCCATATATTCTTGTTCACAGGTTAGGGAGATGGCTAGTCATATTATTGGCAGTATTTCACACAGCATACTCAGTCGCAAATAAGAATAAACCGTCAGATTCTGATAGTATAGAAGGTGTGCCCAGCGAACTAAGAAGGGCGGCCAGTGAGGCTATAGCTTTAGAAAAAAGGTTCCTATTAGGAGCTAATGATGCGTGAGTATTCTAAATTAATTAACCCTAAATTTAGATTTTGTATAGAACATTTTTAAAACTGATTACATAAGCTTCTTAAGAATTAAATTTGAAATTTATTATTTTCAACAAAAATTATAGACTTCAAAATTGAAATATCTTTAACGTGAAAGTTATTTCATTATTCATGTATAAATGTAACCTTTTAGTTTAACTATTAAATGAACCAACCCCATTACTTGTCAATGCCAGTGTTATACCAGTTTCTTCTATTTAATGCATAAATGAAATCTATGCATTAACATTTATAATTCATGGATTATATAGATATTATATTAGAAAAAATAACGATTATTATAACAAAAAGAAATACTTATGTTTTATTATTAAGTGCCTCTTACGTTTTCCAACAAACTAACCTAACTAATCAATATAATAAATCAATAATAATATATTAAAATAGAAAAATGTTTTTAGACAAAATTGCAGTGAAACAGGAGATCGTAGCGGGAGTCCTTGCCCACCGAGCAAATACCGCAGTGCTAGCGGAGAGTGCAATAATGTAAGACATCGACCATGGGGAAGACGAGGCGATGTCTTCCTTAGGCTACTGCCACCGAATTATGTTGATGGTAATTATTTTCTAACAAAAAAACACTTTAAATTTGTGGCTAATGAATGTTTAAAAAATAAAATAATATTTGAAATTTAAATATTTTTTACGAGATTTTATAGCACGTTTCTATAGATAACAAAATAAATGTCAAATTTAAACTTGGAACACAATTCAGACTCATTAGAATCGTTAATTTTTTTTTATTAAAACTTAATAAGAAGATGATGTCACATTTATTCAGATAATTGAGCTAATGAATTAAACTAGGTGTTTTTATATTAGAGTCAAATTATTGTAATGGTAATACTAATATAGAGTTATAATATAAATCTGGATAACATCTTAGTACTGCGCAAGGACTGGTTCCTAACCCACACCCTACGCGACGTAATCGTATTACAATTTATTTCATGTATTTTTTCCTCGTAGGAAGTAGTTACTTATTATTACATCCGTATTAAAATAATAACTTGTATGTAATCGATAGTCAACGATTATTTCTCACTTTTCAATTACATATGTTTATATCATTAGTAAATAACAGTCTCACTCAAATCAGTATTAAAACTTTACTTACTAGTTTTACTGTTCATTCTTCTCGTACTTAAAAAAAGTAATCGCCTGACCTTAAAGCGATTTAATCTCATTCATCATGGAGCATACATAATATTATTACAAAAAATAGTACTGGAAAGCTCTCCTACAGGCATATCAACACCATACGGACCACCGAAAATGCCAGAACCTCTGCTAGCAGTTCATGCAGCATCACAACTAACCCAACCAGCTGATCACGCATACGTCACAAGTATCACTGCAGCTTGGGGACAATTCCTCATTGATGACCTCCTAGCTACTTCTAATGGAAAGAAGGTATAATTTTGCATATTTACATGTTTAACATATAAATTATATTTCCTTCTCTTAGTATGAATTCCGAATGTGATCTTTCGTATTAGTGTATATACTATGTGCATTTATTTAAACTTATATTTACACATATATACACATTATAATTATTTTATTATTATTATAATTGGTATTCTATTATACTTAGTATATATTACAAACATGTTACGTTGATAAGTTTAAAAATAAATTACTTAAAAATAGAATAAAAATTGAAGGTGTTCAATCACGCCCTAAAAGAGATGTAAAATAATTATGAAAATCATAAGAGATAATAAATAATAATATGATGCCTAAAGTTATTCGTGACTAGAAATATTCGGAAAATCCTATCGAGTGTGGGGCCTAACTTTTAAACTTCACATTTTTATGTTACGCATCTACAGTCTGGCTGTTAAAACGGCAAGTTAAGACGTTTAGGTAATCAACACATCGACAAATATTTATTAATAACTATATATAAAAAATGAAAATATTGGTTTTCAGTCATACAGATGGTAAAATAAAATGTGCATTTAAACTCCCCTATTACATCCTACACGTATTCTTCTACATTTCAGATTCTAACGAACACATTCATGGTTTCATCATAGAATTCTATCCCGATTACATATTAATGAAATCATTAAACTTCTTAGAATATTATTGATATGTAAATGTACTCATCGTATTGAAAAAAAAAACCCGGTAAATAGGTGTAATCATACGAAACGTTTCTAAGTACAATGTATGCCTATTACTCACAAAATGACTAATGATTAAAATCCGGTATTCGTTTTTAATTTTCAAGCAAATATAGTAAGATTGCAGAATTGCCACATCTACGTAATACAGCAGCTAAGAATTCAATTAAAACCATCCATATTCGAAATAAAGAATAACTATTCTAGGCGCTTTTAAGAAGTCGTTTTATTATGCATCCATAGAAAAAAAATACTATAACATGATTTACAGCTTACTATCGCGTTTAATACGTCAAGCCTACGATGGCTGCAAAACTTTCGAAAAGTCGAATTTTTACGAAAATTAACATGTTAGTAGGCCGCATAAAGTATTTTTACTTAGAATGACACGTTTGATGGTCTTCTGATTATGATGAATGAATTTAAAATTTGTAAAAAAAACTATTCTGAGGATCAAAATGAAAAAAGCTACATACATACGTTAAAGTATGTGTATGCAGTCATATGATAGTATGGAAAGAGAAGGCTGACAAAAGAGATTTAATATGTGAAAGTGGTAGTGACAGAAGAGTTATAAATGAGAAGCTGATCCAAATACGCTCCACACCCCAAATACCTGGCAAATAGCAGGAATTTCATTATTGTTATCAAGTCAAACCCAGTTATATAGAACTGCTTACCCTTATTAGAATGAAAGGCGTTTGAATTTTAATTTTAAGGATCGTTTAATGTCTATGTGATCGTCCACCGAAGGTCACCGGAGACGAGAACTCCCGAGAAGAACGGATGATGTCGCAACAGTCAATTACCTACAGTAAAGCCAATCTACTATGTTTACTATTAGATTCTTTTTGATACAGTGACGTTGTTAGAAATGCAAATTTAATATTGAAAAATACAACTATTGCATGACGAGTAAAGTTTTTGATACAGCGAACCACTATTCTATTCACTCTATGCAAAAAACAAATTGGCACTACTTACAATTAAGCATTTTAACCTTTATAATATAACATTTTCCTTGTATTAACATTGTTAGTGTAGTGAAAAAATATAGACCCTTTCATTTGTTTCGTTTACATCCTTAATACAAATCCCATATAATTTAAATTGAAATCTCTGGAATTATACTTTAAAAGAAAAGTCTTAATGTAACACACATGGTATGAAATAAAATGAGAAACAACAAATTATTTCATTAAAAAAGTATATTTTTTACAGTTTGATAATTAAATTACTTCATATACAAAAGCCGTAATGAAAGGTTTAACTGTAGACACAAAACATGGATCTAATGATGCGTGCACCTTCCACTTACGTTTTTTACAAATCAACTTGAACTTGGCCGAGAGTACGATAAACGTCGATTGCAAAGTTAATGACCATAGTTGCCTTCGCTAACTCGTATCCTAATTCTACAATAATGATCATAGGTTTTTTGTTATCATCAGGGTTATAGAATAGCTATTATGTCATTTTATATGACTTAATACTTTATTTATTTATAATAATTATTATTCCGTTATGTATAATTTAAAAAAAAATTATCTGAATTACAAATTCTATTATTATACTTCTATAACTTTTATATATTTTGGAAAAAAAATACAATATAAGCTTAGACCACGGCCAAACTCTGAACTTTAAAATCGTTTTTATTAAAATTAATTCTAAATTCAGATAGTACAATGTTACGTAACGATCGAATTGGGTAGCTATTAGCAGTAATGCGTGTCGAATTGTAATCTAATAATTTTGTAGAACAAGTGCCATTGAGCGTTTTGCAATATAACCTTCTTTCATGATAGCGCGCGAGGTCATCTGAAGAAAAGTTATGATGACGTCACATGGCTGTCATAGTGAAAGCAAAGGTGAACTATTGTAATTTATTAGAAGCATTTCCGTATAAAATTGCTATTTACGAGTCGCTCATATTGAGCTAATTAAATTGTGCTTTAATGTCTATGAAATATGCAATTTTGTTGATAGATGGCTTTAATGTACCTTAACCAGTTATTACTAGTTATCAATTTTAATTTAATGAACCAAACATCAATTTTAAGAGTTATTTTATTAATTTATCATGTTTTTTGTAGCGATACCCGCGAACATGATTAACTAATTTAAAAAACGAAACGCTTTATGAGGCTTGCTATTGTATTTATTTTAACCAATTACTTCGACATTTTTGTTTATATTTTGCCTTATCTCTTTTACTCATTATTTAAATGATAGTGACAAAAAATAAATAAATGAACTTCAAATTAATGTAAGTCGATAATGTGTACTAAATTTGGATGTTGGATTGTATTTCAAACGATGAACTACAGGTGGCCCATAAGTCCTTTGAAAAGTAAAATTTGAATAAAACGAAAACGGCGCGCGTGAGCGGTGCAGGGTAGCGGGGGTAGTAACATCGGTTTCTGGGAATTTACTATTTAGTCACGATGGAGCGTTTCACCGGAGCGGATCGTGCGTTTTGTGTGCGCGAATTTTATCAAAACAACAATTCGGCAACCGTTGCGCGGCGTAAATTTCGAGAACACAAAAGTTTACACAACTTTGACGGCACTCCAACTCTTCAAACGATTAAGAACTGGGTTGCTAAGTTCGAGGAGACGGGTTCGACGTTAGATAAACCGCGGTCGGGTCGCCCAAGGACATCACGCACGGAACAAAACATAGACACAGTGGCACGGTCTATACATGAAAATCCTACACAGTCAACGCGTAAGCGTTCCAGTGCATTGAACGTGCCCAGAACGTCGTTACAACGGATTTTGAAGAAAGATTTACTTATGCACCCTTCGTACGTAATATTCGTTATATAATTATTTTCCTGTTACAAATACTTATTATTGATATGGTGTAATAGGGGATTGGAGTTGTTTAGAAATTAAACTCGTTAATTGGGTTAGTAATTTCAAAAGTAAAATCGTGAGTTTGAAAGGACATTAATTTGAATTGTTAATGACTTTGTTACAGGAATGCGAGTCAAGAGATTGCGAATACGTGAGATCGGCGCCGACAAGAAATATTGACAGTTGTGGATTCGGTATGGAAATACAGTTTCTTAATAGCGACCAACAGCTTGCAAATAAAATAAACTTGTATTACAAAACATGCCGTTAAATTACTTTTATATACTTTCTATTACAAGAATTTATTTAAAATTTACTTGTAGGTACATTAACAATAATATTTGCATGGATACATCACAGATTTATAAACTTAGGCTTAAACTCAATTATGTTATATGATAATGACCTTGAAAATATTGGTTTTAAACCTTGACTCGAATCACTACGTCGTTTTACTGATAGTATAGTAATCGTCCTATGTGAAATAAAGTAATCTTATTCTAGACACAAAAACATATTTATTAATATTTTTATAGAAATCTACTTAAATCAGTTTCAGATTCAGTCAAGAATCGACTTGTAATTAAGGAAGGACTGTCTATCTGCCTTTAGTTGTTAAAATATGTTTTTCTATAAAAAAAAATTAAACTATTTGAAACTTAGGCGAAACAACTACGAAGGCGAGAGGATATATAGATGTGTCAGTATTAAGTGGGCATTATAATAGCAAAAACATTTCAAAGGACAAATAATTGGCTTAATACTAGAAAAACGGGTAACCCTCCTCTACCCATGGAAATGGTGACGGGTGAAATGACTACATAATGTTTAATGTATTTTAAGATATTTTTTTAAAACTACAATAATTAATTAAAGTTGGAAGCGTTAAAACATTAATTTAGATAGTTCTGTTAAAAAATTGTGTTGCTTGTGGTCAAATGACCTCTACTTTTTGTGTAGTGTAAGCAACTAGCCAAGAAAATTATATCTTTGAAAGTAAAGGTGAAGAATTTTAATTACATTTTTATCTAAATTTTGCAGAACATCGCGAGCAAATGAACTTGGCTACGGCATTCTTAGATGGATCAGCGCTCTATGGCAGTTCTGAGAAAGAATTAAGATCTCTGCGGCTGTACGATGCTGGTAAACTCGACATTGCTTCTTGTCGAAAGTACGTTTTTAACGTTTAGTCTATTATTCTAACTACTTAACTAAAAAAAAGTTCAAAAAAATAATAATTCTAACGTCACACTTCTAACACTAATAATTTAAAGGATATGAAACATAGTTTTTTAAACCTTGAAACCTAACTGGCAACTAAAATAAACCCTTTTTTAATTTAATAACGTTACTTTGTATAACACGTAAAAATAAATTGAATAAAACATGCAAATTATTAAAATGCGGAAGGAAAATGAATGGTTATGCGTTTAAAAAGTAATTTACATTAATATTATTTGTTATATAATATTGCGTGTCATTTATTGATTCCAAATAAATATTTTAACACTTTTAATAGAGGAAGGGTTAATGAGAGAAATTCATATACACAGGAATCATGATTTAAGTTAAAAATTAGATTATTCTGTTTATATTCGAGGCCTGGGCAGCGCTTAAATTTTGGAAAAAAACATCACCAATATTTTTAATAATCCCAACCAATATTGTGTCAATATTAGAAGCAAATCTTCCTAATAAAGTTGATATCGCAATAACATAAATATAATTCATTAATAAATGCTATAATATGAAGTTCAGAAATATATTACACCTTAATCTAAATAGGGCGTCTTCAAAACGTACATATACGATTAACAAATGGACATATTAATATACATAATTCATTATAGTATTTTTATTAATAGCATGTATTATCTTGACAGACGTGACATTCTAGCAGTCGCGTTTAGTAAATTACTCAAGAGTTCATTGATACAATTTTCCCAATCAATGGTGCGTGTAATGCCAGCTGATCAAGCTAGTTAGCATTGTTCGTCCCTATCTCAACTGTTGGTACATGTATCCTTGACAATAAAGCAAATGACAATAAATTCTAGTATAAAAACTTTTATGTTTACTCCTACGTCAAAAGGAGCAGAACTGTGTGCGTATTTGCACTAGATGTACCTAAATAGTTGTGTTATATACACTAGGCATATGCATGTAGGTGTTAGAATACACATTGTATTACTAATTTACTATGTATTTGTCTGCACATGTCTCCTATGATATTTTCCCATATTTCTCAACTCCATTGAAGTCCGCGTAGGGTATTCTTTAACAACCCATTGCATTGTTTTGACGATGTCCTTTCACGATGTGAGCAAATGAATTAATTATGTAATTAATGCTTCTAATTTGTAAATAATTGATGATGGGAAGTATTTTTATGCTTCGTCTAGTCGATTTATTTAGTTTTCTAGATAATAATATGGACTCGTCTTGAATTAACATTTATAAGAGAAAACAAACTATTTATGTGAGGGCATCACAATAATAAAATAAAATAGTTTTTATAGATATATTTCCATTTCTAACATCATAATTTTATTCTCAAAGCAAATAGTATTGGTTTATAAATATAAATGATGACTAAATCGAAATGCTCGACACGTCAAATTCATGTCAAAGCATTGATCTCATGAAATGGATTGTATGTAAATGAACGTTTACGGATCTAACCTTGAAATCATTTGCATACCAACGCTATAGTTGCGTCTTCGTAAGCTCAATAATACAATGACATGATGCAACTTAACCTTAGATGCTAGAGAAATTTAATTATTATTAGATGCTGCGTTATACGTATTAAACTATTATAACTATATTTATATACAGTACAACTGACACAGTAGTAATTAACAAAATGTTAATGTACGTAACACCAGACCAATACGGTTTATTTTTAGATGCAATGATGGAACACCAGTATCTCACCTCTACAAAACATTATTAAATGAACACAATCGTATTGCTGGAGAATTATATTCACTAAACCCTTTCTGGGATGATGTAGCTTTGTTCCTTGAATCAAGAAGAGCTGTTGCTGCTATTATTCAACATATAACTTACAATGAGTTTCTGCCAGTTTTACTGGGAGAGGTATGTACAAATTAGATCAGATTATTGGCTCGTGATCCGGTTAGCAATATTGGGATTGGTATATCAGTAATTCCATTAATAATTCCTAAAGCATTTGTTTTAAGGTTGGTATGGCAAAAGCTGAATTAAAACTGACTTCATTAGGATTCTGGCGTGGATACTCAAGTGCTATTAGAGCAGGAGCGTACAATGAGCTCATTGCTGTTGCACCTATCTTCCAATCTATGATGAATGAGAAACTGGTGAGCAAATTGAATACGAAAAATAAAACTGAAGAAGAAATATAAAGATAACAAAAAAGTTTTATTGTTATTTCAGATCAGTGGTAATGCAACACTAAAGGACTTGGCTCATCTAAATGCTCATCTACCTTCACGTTTCCCTTCATCAGCCAATTGGCATCTACAAAGGTCTAGAGATCATGGCGTGCCGTCGTACTTGAGATTACTTCGATTGTGTGAGCCAACGAATAGTGTTAGGAGTTATGGAGATTTTGATAAGTTAGGATTCGACAGACAACAAAAGGAAATGATGGCTGATATGTACAGGTAAAGGCTTTTTTACTATAATATACTTATACTAGAATTTTAACTATGAGTTTTGTTATTCTCTTATATATTATCTTCTTAGAAACCCTGAAGATCTGGAACTAATGATCGGTGGTGCCATGGAAAAAGCAGCTTCAGGTGCAGTCATAGGATCCACTCTGGCTTGCGTAGTTGCATTACAGTTCGCCAACTTAAAGAAAAGTGACCGATTTTGGTATGAAAACGATCTTCCCCCATCGTCGTTTTCTCCTGAACAACTTAGTGCAATAAGAAAAGTTTCCCTTGCTAGTCTTATGTGTGTCAATGACGAAACTATAGGAGATGTACAACCCAGAGCTTTTGTGAGAGAAGATCCATATTTGTAAGTAATGCATTAATTGATAAAAATGTTGTACTATAGAAAGACTTACCTAACATTTTGATTTTTCAATATAGGAATGCAGCTCAACAATGTTCCCAACATACTCATTTAGAACTAAACGCTTGGCGTGATGAGAATGGTGCTCGTGCTGCTGAACAACTAAATTCTGATATGGTACAGGCTGCCCTAGAAAAAGCAAAGCAAGAAATGGCTGATAGAAAGAAGCTTGAATATATGCTCTGGGAAGCCCGTAAGCACATATAATACTCTCAGTATTATTTTCATATATTGAACTTAAACACACTGTAATCGGATTTCAGGCGGAGGAGCAGATCCAAAATCTCCAGTTGGCACTGCAGCCTCTTTCTCCAAGGCTAACAAATATGCGCTAAAACTGGCTAACACATCACTCTTTTTTGAATTTGCTACCAATGAACTCTTAAATTCTCTCGGTGGATCTAGGTACTTCTATTTATTATTTTGTTTGATTATAAAATATAGTTTTCATGTAACGTATTTTTTATAGTCACCGTCGTAAACGTCAAATATTCGACGATTCTCTTGGTTTTGGATCCAATAACGACTTCGCCGATGCTCTCCAATCTGTAGACATTGGTGGCTTTATCGGTCAAGACCTCGGACCAACTATCGAGCCTCAATGTGATGAAAACGGTAGATGTGATCCTGATAATCCATTCAGGTCTTACACTGGCTATTGTAACAACCTTAGGAATCCAAACCTAGGAAAAAGTTTAACCACCTTTGCCAGATTATTGCCACCTGTATACGAAGATGGTATGATTTAATTATAATAATTATTAAGTATCTACTTGCAACTTAAGCACCTAATACTATTTTGTATATAATTATAGGTGTAAGTCGGCCGCGCATCAACTCAGTCACTGGGACTCCCCTGCCCTCTCCTCGCGTAGTATCAACCGTTATCCATCCTGATATTTCGAACCTACACACACGATACACACTCATGGTGATGCAATTTGCTCAGTTCCTTGATCACGAACTTACTATGACACCTATACATAAAGGATTTCACGAATCAATTCCCGACTGTCGTTCATGTGATTCACCACGTACAGTTCATCCAGAATGCAATCCTTTCCCTGTTCCACGTGGTGATCATTATTATCCTGAAGTTAATGTCACTTCTGGAGAACGACTATGTTTTCCATTTATGAGAAGTTTGCCTGGCCAACAACAACTTGGTAAGATTAAATAAAATATCATATTTTAAACATATAAGGTAACTTTAGTCATCCTACCTTATTTCAGGACCTCGTGAACAAGTTAACCAAAACTCAGCTTTCATTGATAGTTCAGTTATTTATGGCGAAAATCCTTGCATTGCGAGAAAGCTCAGAGGCTCTTATGGCCGAATGAATGCTACCCTTCATCCTATGAGAGGAAAAGATTTGCTACCAAGATCAGATAGCCATCCTGAGTGCAAAGCTCCTTCTGGATTTTGTTTCATTGCTGGTTAGAACGATACTTATTGTATATTTCAACACATTGTAGATATTTGAGATATGCTTTATTTATCTTTAGGTGACGGGAGAGCATCAGAGCAACCCGGGCTTACTGCCATCCATACGATCTTTATGCGTGAACACAACCGTCTTGTCGAGGGTCTGCGAGGCGTTAATCCTCATTGGGATGCAGATATTCTATTTGAGCAAGCTCGTCGAATTATTACCGCTGAATTCTCTCAAATTATCTACAATGAATTTTTGCCAAGACTTTTGTCTTGGAATGCTGTTAATCTTTACGGCTTGAAACTTCTACCCTCAGGTCAGTTCTTAATATTTTTATACGCAGACTTAACTAATATTATAATTTAATGATTTAAAGGAATTTATAATGTATCAATGTTTTATAATTTCAGGATACTACAAAGAATATTCTCCTACATGTAACCCAGCCATTGTCACAGAATTTGCAACAGCAGCCTTCAGGATGGGCCATTCCTTATTGAGACCACATCTACCACGTTTATCCCCTACTTACCAGCCAATTGACCCACCAATATTGCTACGTGATGGGTTCTTCAAGCCCGATTTGTTTATGAATGTAAATACAACGAAATTTCTTAAAATACTCACTTTTGTTCCTATTTGGAAAAAAACCTTATAATGCCTTTTTACAGCATCAATCAATGACAGACGAACTCATGCGAGGATTATCATCAACTCCGATGGAAACTTTAGATCAGTTCATAACTGGTGAAGTGACAAACCATTTGTTTGAGGACAGACGTATTCCCTTTTCTGGCATTGATCTGATTGCGCTTAATATCCAAAGAGGAAGAGATCATGGCATGCCGAGCTATAATAACTATAGAGCTCTATGTAACTTGAAAAGAGCTGCTACTTTTGAAGATTTGGCAAGAGAAATACCTGATGAAGTTATTGCAAGGTTGATGTCAAAACTTGAATAATGTATTATTGCTAAATAAGTCGACAAAAGTTACAATGTTTTTCTTTGTTTCAGATTAAAACGTATCTACCCAACAGTAGATGATATAGATTTATTCCCCGGAGGCATGAGTGAGCGTCCCCTTCAAGGTGGCTTAGTAGGACCGACATTTGCTTGCATTATTGCTATACAATTTAGACAACTTAGGAAGTGTGATAGATATTGGTAAGCCTTTCCACCTTAAAAATTGTACAAAATATTATAGATGTTTTAAAAAATATCTCATATTTAAGGTTTGAAAATGATAATGCTGCAGCAAGATTCACAGAGCAACAATTAGCAGAGATAAGGAAAACAACTCTCTCGAAGATTCTTTGTGAGAATTTCGATGTGCATAGTGATGTTCAACGAGCAGCTTTTGACTTACCTAGCAATTTCTTGTAAGTTAGCTATTATGCATTCTTTCAAATATGAGCTGGAATTATTTCTTTATATATAAGTTATATTATGACTTTAATTTCAGAAACCCACGAGTTCCATGTGCATCATTACCCAAACTAGATTTGTCTGCATGGAGAGAAAGTTCAGCCCAAGGATGTTTAATTGCGGGCAGATCTGTAGCTGTTGGTGAATCTGCTTTCCCATCCCCTTGTACTTCTTGCATATGTACTGCTGAAGGAGTAAGTACCCTAAACCTAGATTAAAGCCAACATCCAGTCCTCTATATTCCGTGTTTCTTTTCAGGCAAATTGCGCATCTCTACGTATCACAGACTGTGCACAACTCGTCCGTGAATGGCCAAGAGAGGCTGTTTTAAGAGACGATGTCTGCACGGCGCAATGTGGAGCATCTGCTCCTGACGCACCAAGAGTTCCAAGAAGACACCCACACCAACCAAACTTCAAATTCCCAGATCTCACACCCTTCATTGCCAAGTGATTTTTTAACTTTAAAATTCGTTAGGTTTAAAATATAATTCTATTTGGAAAAAAGTAATTCAAGAACATGTGACAATGTTATGTCGATAGTCTTTTTGGCATACAAGCGATTGTTCAATTTGCTCCTTAATTTATTTTAATATTAAATCACGATGTTAGAATAACAAAGCATCGTTAACGCAAAATAAAATAGATGTGGCGTACAAACTAGTTTAAAATCCTTTAAAAATGAATGCGGTTTCAGATGGGGTCATAATAATACAAAACCAAAAATACAATCAAATACGATTCCGCTAGAATCGCCTATTATTTTAATGCTCGGTACCGATTTCTATGTAAAATCACAACTACAACACAACAAACAATCGAAATAAGATAAACTTTTAATTGATATTTGCAAATTGTTGAAACTCCTGATTTTTATTCCATATTCTGCGTCTTTATTTATTGTGCGTACCTTTTTCTTTTGTTTTGTTTCTACCTAATAATACGTGCCCACTTTTTAAATAGTCTTACAAGTTCTGTTTTATATTAGTTACCCAAACCATAATGTAATAGTTACCAATTGCTCAGAAATAATTAGGTATAAAAGATGCATATTAAGCTGCACGATAATTTAAGTAGCTCTTAGATTAAATATAATTTGAAAACGATGAGGCATTACGAATACTCAATTTGTTTCAAATTAATATTATTATTTTGTAGATATCATAAGTACTTTATGGCCATCTTTAGCTTTAATTTATATAATTTTTAAGTTTATTATTCGATATGTTATTACGAAAAATGTATCCACAGTTTTTTTTTATTGTATATTATATACTTCTGGATTATATTGAATATTTTTAAAATTAGGTATTTAATATTTTTAAAATATTAGATTGGCAATTTGTAACACTAATGGTCATAGCCAGTTATAATTATATATGTGCGTTGAATTTTGTTTTGTAGATATAAAATTAAAATAAGTTATTTGACCTATAATCAATGGCGCTTTATTAGGTTATAAATTACAAACTTTACTGTACATATTAACATTTTTTGCTTTGTCTTTGTGACCTTTGATTTCATTCAATAGCCCGTTTCAAATAGTTTAAAACTATTATTACGCCTAAAATATCAGATCTACTTATAATCATATTTTCGAATAAAACGGTTATCTAGTGAAGTTTTATCATAATTTTAGGTATTGTTTTTATTTTTTTAAATATTAAATTCCTATAATTATATTTCTACATGAAGTCAAAATTTTGATACATTTTACAATTGTTGTTTTATTTCAAATTATACTCCAAACTTTTCCCATGTCTAGTGCGTGAGTTTTATTCGATCGTACTTTTGGGTTCTAAGCTGTCACTAGAATATAAAATGACAGCCAAGTGCCCTGCCCCGCACGATTTTTAGCACTTAACAAAACCCATACTTACCTGCCATAATACAGTTCCAATATAACTTATTTCTCTTACGTTAATTCAGTATTTGTGTCCTAGATATGGATTATTACTTTTTGTTTTTAGACATTGCCTTCAATAATCATAACTGGACTCTATTTTATGAGAGTAAAGCATAGATAATGTCCTGCTAACCAAGAGGTAAGGCATGAAAACTCAAAATCGACACAAGCCCTTTCAGGAAACTGGTTTACAAGACGAAATAGTCTCGGCCAGACGATAAACAATCAACCAATGAATCACCCAAAAAATAGCTCAATATGACGTGTAAAAATAAAACAAATTTTATTGTTAGATTGGTTTTATTATGTTGCTTCTTTGTATTAATATTTATGTACAATAATTCATATTTCATTACATTAATAAATACTAATATAGATATATCATTTATCATTCTAATCATTTAAAAAAATGATTCAACAAAATTATTTCGGCATTCTGCTGCACTTAAAATATTAACGTTAAGGTACAAAATTGTATAAAAATAATTCACAACATCAACACTTGTAAATTTAATATTGAACTTGACGGAAATCACCACCATGAAAACATGGTGTTAAAAATGCAAAATATACAAATTACATTAACCCTATTTATAATTAATAATCGTTTCATTTTTTTTTTGCTTTTTTATTTTTGTAAATTTAAACTATAAGTTACATTACCTATACACTTAAATTTACCAACTAAATATTACACTTTGATTAAAATTAATTTCACATTTACAAGCACTTGTTTACATCACTTTCGTTACATTAAGTTACCTTTTTTACAATTTACACTGAATTCTCATTTAAAACAAATATAATAGACAAAAACAATGTTATAAATAAAATATCTGCGTTTCAAGAAAATTCCTCAAGTGATTTTGTTTCTTCTGTTGTTTCCGATTCTAATACTTCATTTTTTTCCTCAGAACGATCATAATTTGAGGCTGACGCATAATCGTCATAGTCCTGTTAAAAAAATATACTTTTCTTTATTTGGTAATTTCAATAAGGATTGCACAATAATTTATTGTAAACAAAAAACATAGAAACTTAAAAGTGTCCCTGTGTAAGTAATAGCATTCGCTTATGAAGGAAAGAGAAGAAAATAGTAGTAGGGAGGATCTGAGGAGAAGGGTGTGCGAAAAATTAAACATACACCTGATTATCAGATGCTTATTAATGCTTACCAATTGATCGTAATCAAACTCCTGATGTCAGTTATCCCCATTGAGCAAAGCCGCTTCTGCTGCGGTGCTGCGTCGCCAAAGACCATACGCCCGTCCAGGCGATGCTTGCCACAATCTCACTGTGCCATCTTCAGACCCACTCGCGTACAATTCCCCGTCCGGTGACCATCGCACACAATGGACGGGACCAAAGTGACCTTTGTTGGATTCTGTAATATTAATATTGCATAAGTCTGATATTCACATAATCCCATTTATTTACAAGACGCTTTTAAAGTGCAAGTGAAAGGAACTTTTACATTCTCTGTAATGACATCAAGTACAATTCACTTAAGTTGAATGTAATAAACATTAAATTGTGATTAAAGTTAACATTAAAATTATGAATTAAATTGAAATTAATAAATATTGAATTTACTATTCACCAATTTGTATTCCCGATTGAAAATCAAATTTATACACTTTCAAATCTTCACCACCGCACACAAATGATGAACGACTCGGTGATAATGATGCTGAATAGCATTTAGTTGGTACTGGATGTTCATGTATTTTACGTAAAGTATCTGTTGTGAAGAAAGAAATATTGGAATCTGAAAGAAAAAAAACAGATAAATAACAAATATAAGCAAATATGTCATAGAAAACAATTATTATTGCTTGATAAAAATATGGAGCAACCTATCTGTTTTTATGTACTTTATTTTAAAAATATAACAGATATCCTAAACGTATCAATAATTATCCTAGACTGAGTTTAGGGGTCAGAATCCCACATGTGTGGTGGTTGCTGAATGCTATCATGGGAAATAAACCTTAATAAACAAATATATAATTCCTGCTGTAAATTTAATTTATTGGTATTATATTGATTATTTTAAACACATACCATGTGCAATTGTCAATGTAGTGCCATCACGTGATAACTCCAAACTATTTGGCACACATGGAAAGTCAATTTTTTGCACCTCCTAAAATATAACAATAAATTTAATATGAGATCTCTACTGATGATTTTGTCCCTACTTGAAAAACTGCAGGGCCTTACCCGTCCACTGATACGGTCAAAGATGCGCATAGTGCAATCGTCACTGACGCTGACAACACGGTGGTTGTTGAGAAATACAGCATGACGAATGCTGCCACTATGCGCGCTCAATCTCTCGAGAGCTGCAAATTAGAAACTACATTCATATTTTATTTAAACTTATACTTAAAAATTATTTTTCACGCTGTATTAGTTTTATTATCGGCTTCCTTAAACCATTTTAAGTAAAACATAATTCTATTTACATCAATAATTAAACAACTTTTAGTGTTTGATGAAGGGGCACATTCAGCTAAAGGTGTTCCCTTAGTAAACAGGGATTTGTCGAGGAAAATAAGATCAGTGAGATACCTAACATATGAACAACTTTATTACTATACTAAATAAAAAACTCACGTCCACAGTCCGGTCTATTCAAGTCAAATACTCTTATAAGTTTCTCGTTACTGGCAGTCAATATTAGAGTATCATCACCATTAAAATTAACACATTTCACAATATGTTCATGATCAAATGTAAATGTCACCTCTCCGGTAACTGCATCCCAAAGTTTAGCTGAAAAATTGAATATATAGTTTTAAACATGGATAAGAAAATAATGGAAGATTAAACTGAAACAAATAAAAATAATATCATACAAAACATTTCATTTACAGTTAATTACATACAATTAATCGTATTTACCTGTAAAGTCTGCAGAACCACTAGCAGCTATGGTTGCACATCTGTTCAACGCAACACCCCAAACTGCACCCTTATGTCCTTCAAATGTTCCTATCCAATCTCCAGTTTCTCCCTGTCGTAGCATAGGCTTGCCATCTAAAGAAAAATTGTATAATATAATGTCAATAAAAGTAATTAAAATATAATTTATAGTGGTTTGCTGAATTACCATGTAAATCCAATATACTGTATCTCGAAAAAAGTTGTTTTGGGATACATTTTTAGTTATAAGTTTTTGCAATATGATGTTTTCTTACTGTTTATTGTGTTAATGTATTTGGGATAAACCTAGATAATTGTTATATTAAGCAATAATATTGAATGTAAACTACTTTTGAGAAACCTTGGTTGGAAGTACAAGGTAAACAACAAAAACAAAGAAATGGCGGCAAAGAGAACAGGAAAGAAATAATGTTCTGCCCTTTTATACTAGTTCATGTCAACACAATGACAAGTAGGTGTATGTCATGCAAGTGTAAGATGAAAACAAGCGTCAAGGCGAGCAAGGGCTGAGAGGAAACAGCGCGGATACTCAAGGTGCTTCCTGTATCGCCGGAAAGAGAAGGTCAAGCCTGCCTAGAATGCATTGCCGGGCCGCCAACCGGTCCCGACACAAGGAAAGTGAAGGCCTTTCAATGCACCTCGAAATAACATCTGCCAATTATTTGAATGAATCACTTCGTCCAATTATTAGAACACCAAAACCACTTTTAGGGCAAGACGATAATCAATCAATGCGATCAAAAAACTGTAAAACCTACCTTTACAAGCCGAAATTAAATAGTATCCATCTTCCGTAGTGTCACTGAAGTCCAAATGTACGACCGGTCTCGTATGGCCACCACATGTGAGAGGAACTTGCTTGAAAGACGACATTTTATAAAATAAAAGTTGAGAGTTTACGTCAAAATAAATAAACTAAAAAAACCGTTTTGTAAGAACTAAAATTAACCTAATGAGTCTGATCGTGCTGAAAGTTGACAATCGACTGACGGGCCAATGACGGAGAAGAATAAAATTATTTTTATTACAACCACATTCAAATTTTAATATAACCTACATTGTATTTTTTATTATTTATTGTTTTAATACAAAATAGTTAAATAATTTACTACATAATTTAACATATTATATTAATTAAATGTGTATTACAACAATTGCATTAAATCAGTGCTATAGTTAATGATTAAAAAAATAACTGTCACTTTAACTTTTGATTTGTTGATGTCCGACGTGAGTATTTTTCTTTATTTGATATTCTTTATAATGAAGCTTTGCAATAGATAATTCTAAACTAAACATGAAATAATTTTGTGGTGATCTAACTTCAAAACACTTGTAAATGTTTGTGTAAACAATTTTTTGTGTTTTCTATAATAATGACGTGTCTGTTGACGTTAAACTTTCGTTTTAGGGAGGAATAAAAGCAGACAAATGGATTTCTTTTCATCTATACCCACTCACGTAGATTATGTTGGTCAGGGAAGAGCAGAGGTGTTATATCGTGGAATCATCACACTATTTAGTATCGTCGGTTTTTTCTGGGGTTACATAGTGCAACAATTTTCTCAATCTGTTTATATCCTGGGCGCCGGATTTTTGTTGGCTTCAATACTATCCATACCGCCGTGGCCCATGTACCGTAGAAATCCACTTCAATGGCAGAACGCGATTGAAGGTGAAGACAAATCATCAGTGGCGAAGAAGGCAAAAAAAAGTAATTGATGAATCGAAGAATTATATCTACTGTGTGATCTTTATTAAATTATAATTAAATGGTACTAAGTTAAACCATTGTTTGATTTTATAATATACATTCTTCTTTTATTAACGGTTTCAGATATCTATTAAAGATGTTTTCATATATTTTACCAATGTTGAGCATTAGGGCAGCTGCTCAATAAATTATGAAACTAATTCACACTTAGACCCTCATGTCAAAAAAGTATTAATCAAAATCAAGTTCACCATCTACATAATTGTAGCCCCAAGCGTTTTTTTCAAATATGTAAACTAACCTGAACACTAAATGACATGTTACACCCACTCCTTCCTGAGCTATATGGTATACCAATAAAGGGGTAAGGCTGAATATGAATATAAACTAACAAATAAGATATAATTTATTAATCACAACTACTGATTCTTAAATGCTAGCTATGTTTACATTATCTTTTCATAATCCTGGGTGCGAAAAGTTCATTAAAAAAAAATGTGTGAAAAGGAATAGATTTATAAAATCATATTTAAGAGATTTTTTTGGCACATTGTTGACTGGTCACAAGTTATATCATATACGTTCTTCGCTGGTGACATGAGATACATTTTTAGTAAAATTGGCCATCAACAATGTGTTAACTCGCATGGTAGAGGAAAATGATGGAGGTCAAATCGCCATGCGCAATGTGTTCCTGTCATTTCAGAATTTGTGACAAACATCTATATAGTACTAGAATTACTTTTTTTTTGTTATTTTTAATATGTTTTTACTGAGTAAAAGTTCAAAGAGATCAATGTAATATTTACTTTAACAATAAAAATTCAAATCATTAAAGCAAGCTGAAAAATGTCAACTATTTTAAATAAATATGTTCATATGAAACTAATACTTCAATCATTGGCACAACATAGCCTAAGTATATAAATACCAAAGTCATATTAGTATTGACCATATTGAGAGATCAGGTTGTCATATGTGAATCACATACATATAATCACCCAGTCATAGCCACTTAAATTTGAAGCATTAATATATTACTAAATGCATTAAAAATAAATAAATAAGTTACATGTAAAATGAGTTACAAATCATCTACTAGAGCTATTTTTTCCCTAATATCTTTAATTTCATCATAAATCTTGTTTTCATCTGTTTCGCAACCTGTCTTAGCCTGAGTTTCGGTTTGTTCATTCTCTGGTTCTTCAGTACTTTTCTTTTCCTTATCATCATTACGGCTTGCTTCCTCATCAGGACCCTTCACTTCCTCAACAGGATTAATAATTTCTTCATGGTCGAACAATTGTTGTAAGGTTATTATAATAAAAATGGTTGTAACTATATGATTAATAAAATATAAACCTAATGGAACCAACACTAAAATTAACACAGCCAGTAAAAATAATACTTGTTGTAGCATTTCATAGTATTTTCTGGAAAAAAAATTACGATTATTAGTTTTCAAATAAAGACCATTTTGCTAAATGAATAAACACAGAGTTACGTAAACTACTTACAAATTCCTCCGGGGATATTCCATTTGCCAAATAAAACCCCCACACACTGACATAATAATCCCGGTATAACATGACGTATCAGGATTCAAAATCACAGCATACCTAAAAAAGTATATGTTTATATGTGAAATAAATTGTTCTAATATTATATGTACTGTATTTTGCAAATTTCTACCAACTGCATGCCAATGATTTTGAAAAAAATAATAATATGACTTACTTAAAATTCCTAGCCCACGTGATAAGCGCCGGAACATTAACCAATGTAACAATCAGCCATAATAAAAACATTAATGTGTGAAAGTGCAACCCATTCATTTGATTATTTTTATTTTCATTACTCGCTTTGTTTCCATCTTCACCTGGAACTAGAGGTTCAGCTGCATTATCTATTTCATCCTGTGGATTCTTCTCTAGCTTGCTTGTGGTTTGTTTTGGAGCAATTTTTAAAGCTTGTTCACTTTCGACTCCAACTTTGGTGCTTGTTGATGAAGACTGTTGCTTCTCAATTGGTTTTGGTTGCACTGTTTCTTTAGGCTTATTTGATTTACAAAATTTCGATGCAAATTTAGCCATAAGCCTATAAGCAAAATCTTCGAGACATTCTTCATACATTTTCGATAGCTGAAATAGCATTAAAACCGCATGATTAATAAGAATTACACTGAAGCTTCTGGTAATAGATATAAACAATTGATTTTAATAATTGATTGCATCCCAAACATACATTACTACATGTATCATACATTAAAGAGGCAATTTACTCTATTTAATACATAGACAATCTAATAAGCATAGAAATTTTTATTAAAGTTGAAAACAAGACAGCAACACAATGCTTGTATACAATATAATCAGTTTTTTTTTAAATCAAATTTATTGTTCGGGACTTTAGTCGTGAACGACTATGTCGGTCCTGCGATCAGTTTTCAAGGCGAATAAATTAAAGGTAATGTATAAATGTTCATCTAAAGACATTATATGTAGAAAATAATACCATAAAGGAGTAATAGGCCGCTCCAGCAACCAAAGCAGCGGCTCCACATGACAAAGGCACTGCACACGCTAATGCCGCGCTTACTACTGTCGGCACTTTTTGTAAAAGTCCCGCCAACTTTTCTGTTAAGTTATTACCACCACGCCATATAATCCTGAAAAATTATCAAAGAGCGTTTTTTTTAAGCAATAGTAGCTGAAGAAAGCATTTCAGTGTTAGGTTAGTACAAGCATAATAAAATAATAATAAGTGGGATAAATTAAAAGACATAAGATAAAACCAGAACAAATACTATCACTTTTATTTTGGTTATTATGGACAATAAAACTCGGACATTACTTTCAATGCTAAAATAATCTACAAACCTAAATAATAATCGATGAGTCAGATGAGAGGAGAACACCATAATCACCAACATAACAGCTGTAACGACATTCACAATACCTAGAGCTATCATATAGGCAGGTATTGTTAGCAATGAACGTGTAAAATATTGCAATTCCTCATTTCTTGTATTCGCTGTTTCAAATATAAACGACAGTACCGGGACAGATCTGTGAAAAAAGCGGATACTATATCTAGATAATTCAAATATTATACAGTACCATAAGTATGAGTACCATTCAACAGAAAACTTATACATTTTAACCAAAATTGCCACTCACACTATAACCATATTTCCCAATCTAGCTCCAACAAGTATATAATAAGGCTTCAACCCATCATCCATCAAAGCGCCATGTATCCACATAAAAGAGCCGTTCCGTTTCAAACTTATGAAATTAGCTCTCGCAGCCAATATTAGTATTGCCGTTACAAAAGGTACTAACAATGGGTAATAATGGCGTAGCAGATGTCCTATTTGGTGATACACGGATGGTGCAATACTGTAAAAAAAAATTAACACAAGTTTTTAGATTAGATTAGAAAAATAATGCTATGCTAGAATACTAGTAGTAATGTGACTTTTACCTTATAGTATAGGTACATCGCGGGTCTAATAATAAAGTAATTTTAGCATGTCCACTCGCATCCGAATCGTTTAAATTTGGATTGTTTTTAAATAGACGTATTTTCATTGGTGATTTTTTTAAAAAACTGAAAAATAATATATTTAGTTCATATTACATTGAAAAATGATCTATTGTAAGTAAAATGTTTGCTGAATGACAAGTAATTTATTATTATTTTACTTCAGTTTCAACAAGATAAGCCAATAATGTTTTTTCTTTCTATAGAGATATTTGCCTAATGTTGTTTGTATGTATTACATGTAGTGTCATTATGCAATAACTGATTCATACATTTAAAAAAAAATTATGAGAATCTCTTTCTTAATCCTATGAATTAAAAAAAGAGAAAAATATGCAACTCACGTAAAATAATGATAATAATCATAATTCTTCGCCCAAGGGAAATGTATTTCTGCTGTGGAGTGGTATTTAGTTGCTTTGCATGAAGGAATAGGTTCAACATACAAATAATATGTTTGATATAAGAACTTTAATTCAGGCAATATTAGTTCATAGTATACAGCATCTTCCATAGTTTCCTCTTTTATTATTGTTTTACCAAACATCACCATGTATGGTAAGTTTACTGTGATTACTCTTGACGCGTGATCATTTATGTCAACGTTCAATGTTATCTGTTAAGAACATATATTTTTTTATATTAATCTGACATGTGACAATACAAGTAAACCACAAAGGAATGTGTTGAAGATTTGACAGTGTACATTTTTCAGCCAGCTACTTTCAAGCTGATTACTACATTTATGTATTTATACACACTATGGGCATTATGGACTCATTCTTACTGGTCTGTGGGAATAATATGCGCGTACAAATATGGAAAACTATTAATGTTAAATTAATTAAATATTAGGGCAATTATATAATATCTATACATCTTTCGCTTCCACCATGAATATAAAACCTTTACTATTCTCCAATTTTGCCTGAAAAGGACATTTTGAAGCGCTCCTTTGAAACAGCGTCATCTTATTTGGCACAATAAATCTGTCATTAATCTCCTTTCACTCATTATTTCCACATGATTAAACCACCTCAATATACTTTTTGTCACTACATCGTACTTGAGCCCACAAGATTACCAAAAATTCTGTGATAATAAGCAAATTCTTACGTGTTTCTTTGTAGGAGCTACTTTCACAATTACATGAGTCCATTTCGGGTAAATGTCCATAAGATTGTGCAAATGTACTGTTGCCAATTTTCTTTTACCAAAATCATTTGCAACGCCGTTCCATTTACTTAACTCCGTTATTGATGTCGCTACAGAACTGAAAAAACAAACATTATATGTAATAGAGCTATTATAATGAATAAAGTAACAAAAAATGTTTATTAAGCATATGCACCATAAGAAAGCTCATAACTAAAATGCACCATAACTTCTGTCTACCCCAATACAGTAGTATTAGTGGTAGTGAGCTTACCAATATCTATATGTACCATAAACTTCATTAGCCGCGCATCCAAACAACCAATCATCACTTTCTACATTGATCGATTCAATAGCCACGAATCTATTCTGGGGAAAGCTCGCCAACCTTATCATTAAATATGTCATCCTGCGAACATTGAAAATATAATATACCAGTGAGCTATATTGTTAGTTGTTACAGATATGAAATAATAATATTTTTTAAAAATTAAGGTAATATTTAATAAAAAAAATATGGGAAAAATTAATGGATCATACACCACAAATAGTAGCTGATTTTATTTATTTATTATAATGTATATTGCAAATAAGGCCCTTGATTTGATACTTTAAATACAAGACCACACATTTTAATTGTCATATTTTTAAAAATAAATTCGTATTATGCTCCAATAAATAGTGATTTTCATTTTTGTTATGTAGAAAACGGTACCATCAGAAACTAGAATTGAACCTTTTCAAGTTTACTTAACGATAGCGATTCGGTATATATCTAAATCACAGTCACTTATATGACTTCAGTTCATGTCGTGTGTTCAGAGTAGACCCCAAACTTGATAATATTATGAGTAATCTTATCAACTCGCGTGATCTACGATAAAATATGGTCTACTTTTAAATTGACCCTATTATTTAGTTAAAGTTTAACATCTAAAACTGATGTTACAAATGATTGAATATGTTTGTTATGGATCTGTGGGATCAGGACAATAATGAAGAAAACAACACTTGAAAAACTATGCATTATGCTAATATGGTTCTGAAGCATTGCCCACCTCATTTTTAATTATTGTGGATAATATTAAGATCTTTAAGGGAATATAATAATATTTGTTTGTTCATTCACATTTCTCTAAATCACGTAAACTGACGTCATTGCCATCTATAAATCTTGGCAGTTGTATTATAAATGGAGACCATGACAAACATCCTAAAACAAACTGACCTAAAATAAACGCCCTATACCTAAATATTGGAATGCTTCCAAGCGACGAAAAACGTAAGTTTAAAGGATGTTGTTAATGTTACAATTTTTATGCGTAAATATTTTTTCATTAGTTAAAATTAAGTACATATTAGATTGAAGAATCATAAATGGGTATTTTAAAAAACCAGTAATTTTACAGAGTACTGTTGACGATTTCAGTTTGACGCCTTAAAGGATCACGTGGCTGTGAAAGATTTAGTGCAAGACAATAAAAGAGCAATAACTTACTTTTTAATTTCAGGTCTTGTTATTTGGTAAGATAGTCTATTGTCTTCATACCAAAAAGCGTCAGTCAACATTGTTTTATTCCGTTTGATTATATTCGGATCCAATATGTTTGATCTATGGCTCTGTAAAAATGATATTTTATGATATTATTAGTACCAACATTCTTAAAAAATGTACTATGAATATAACTTACCACAAATTGTTTTTTTGCCTGAGCAAGTAAGAAAGGCTTATGTGGCCTAATTTGATTAGTTTTTAAATCAACTGACGCGAATAAAAATCTGTTTAATGCCAACACAAATTGTTTGCACCACACAATGCTTACATGGTCTGGTGATACCCATACAGCTGGCATGGAAGTAGTCTAAAAAAAATTTTCGTTAAAGACAGGATTCGCCACCTATACATAATAATTAATTATTTTTTCCATTTTTAAAGAGGCAAAACCCACATGATTATTGCTTGTCAAATTGATTAGTCCAAAAAGAAACAACATCTACTAAATTGCATCCCCGTTGATGTTCAAATTTCAAAATCATAATCCTGTTTAGTTTTAATTTAACAGTTGATAATATACTAACATGGTCATTAGATGTTTATTTTTTTTAGATTTCATTCAACATATTTTATCACTCATGAACTTCCTAATATAACAATGCAATACAAGTTTATTAGTTACCTATAAGAAACAATTGAATTAGAAAACTCACCAAAGCATTAATATCACTTCCCTTAGAGCTTGTCAAACCCGAAGGCATTAGAATATCTCGAGCACCATTTCCAAAACTCAAAAGCAACTTTGAGTCCATCTGATTACCTGCTTCTTCCCACTCCCTGTTCATTTCCATATAATATTCATTTATTTTGGCATCAAAATTAATTAATGGTGCTTCTGAAGGCGCAGCCAGAGAAATAGCTACTATAGTCATATTCATGGTCGAAGGGTAAGTTAATAATCTTTTAGCAATTAATCCACCCTGTAAATTTGATATGTTATATATATTAACTAATTTAAGACCAAGTGATTTAGTACTGTTTCAATTAATTTGATCCAAGCTGGTAGGCCACACCTAATATTATTTAAATCATGTACACACATGCATATATAAAACAAAATTTTATCCGAACATGAAGAAATTATCAATGCAAAAAGAAAGAATTGAGTAAGGCTATCTGTGGAACTGAACATGAGACTATATAAATAGAAATAATATACCATTGAATGCCCAATAATAATCACATGGGTAGGTGCAATTGTTAGATATTTATTATATTTATATAACTTTATAATTTTTTTAACACAATATGCAGCAAATTCAGTTTGTTTCTCCAAAACACCCCCATAGATTCCAGACAGCTCTTCATTAAAATCAACTGGACAAGAAAAAAATAGTACATTTTATTCCAAACCATAAATTATTAAAATAATAGTATTTAACCAAATTTACCAGTAAAAAATTCAAAATAGAAATCAGTATTGCTTTCTATTGCCTTCCTAAATGCTACTGATGCTATAGATCTGACTTGCTTGTGACTACCTAGATTTCCTGGTAAATATAAAACAGGGGTGCCACCAAACCTACAACACATAATATTTAATATATAAGTTATATGTAAATGCAGCAATGTGCTATTTCATACATACCACATCTTTCGAGCCTCTTCCGTCACTCGTCCTTCACTATATACGTACAATCCATATTGAGGGTATATAGAATTCTCTGGCATTGGCATTCGCTAATGAGGAATTGATCATAATTTTAGTATTTAGACAATTATAATATTACGCATAAAACATACAACCTAATAAAGCCTCTATGTATAATAATAATATCATATTAATTATAAACACTTACCACATAACGTGGATATTCATACATATAGGTCATAGCACAATAGTTGTTCCTATCACTAAAATATATATTTAAACCACCAAATAGAAACAGTATAAAGAAAATAATAGAGGCTATTTGAAAGAAGCCTTTTCTAATTATATTGATATTAAACATTTTCATGCAGTTTTCTAACTTTCGGTTTTCGGCTCCACCCCTCTCCGGAGCCCCATCGGCGAGTCGAGACTTCAACTGAAGAGCTCGATGCAAATGAATGGATATAACATATGAATTGATTGACAATAGCATCACCCAATTAGTTATTGACTGAAAGTCATAGACAATTAAATTATATTACATAAAAACTCTATCTCTTCTTGTGCATCGCCATCAAATCAACTAAATGATCCTAAAAAATAAAACTCATGCGAAGACACAACAATTATCGCCCAATAATAAGTTTTAGAGTTTGAAAGCCGCTTTCCTCGGGGTCTCCTAAAGTATCTATGGATTTTCATTCAACTTTATTGACCTAAAGTTCAATGCTCAATTCATTCATCCCCGAACCGGGCCGGGTTTCATTCGCTCAACTTCAAAAATGATAATATGTGCGTAATGAGGTTTTGCGTTGCCGGTTGAGAGTCGTTTCATAATATAGTATACTAATATAAAACAGGTGAGTTAATTAATTTCCTTAATTTTGATAACACCTTTATTTTGAAAAGATATAACGTAGGACCTCTTTTCTGTAGATTGATATGGACTTGGTTATACCTGTAATTGTTGGGGTGATTTGCTTAGCCTTTTCAAGGGTGATACAGGTATGGCTTCAAATATATTCCTCAACTGAATCAAGATTAGAGAAAAAAGGAAGTTCAATAAAAACTGTTCTTTGTATTGGGTCTGGAGGTCACACAAGCGAATTACTGAGGCTATTTGAACCATTTGATAAAAACAAGTTTCAACCCCGTCTGTATATTATGGCTGACAATGACTTTAACAGTGAATCTAAAATTCGCGAGTTCGAACAGGCTGTAGGAGACGGGCAATACGAGATTAGTAAAATTCCAAGAAGTAGAAATGTCGCCCAAACCTACTCATCTTCTGCTGTGACCACGCTTTATTCTACTATTAACACGGCGCCTATAATTTTTAGATTCAGACCTGACGTAGTTCTTTGCAATGGCCCAGGTACCTGCATTCCAATTTGTCTTATGACATTTATTTTAAGATGTAGTTTCATACAAGACTGTAGAATAGTGTTTATAGAGAGCATTTGCAGAGTAAAAACTTTATCACTAACTGGAAACATTATGCAGTTCTTCGCAGATGTGATGGTAGTGCAGTGGCCACAATTAAAAGATGTTTGTCCTAGAGCATTATATTTTGGAAGGCTAACTTAAATAGTGATAATAAGTTTTTAAACTTGTGAAATGAAAAAAAAAATAGCTTTTTGTGAAATTATTGTATAATGATAAAATTCCAAGAGATCAGTACAAACTAACTTATCCTAAATTTGATTCAAATTCATCAAATTTTCTAAGTTCGAGACTAGGAAATTTTGTAAAAAAAAATTACTTCAATACATTTTTCAAAATTGTTATTTTAAAGCTAGAAAATAATAACATGGATGTTTTGAAATTATTAAGATCTTTGTAAACTGCTTTACCACAATCAAAGCCTCTGTGGAGTAATAATATTAAGATTAAATTTATCTTTGTTAAGAAATAATGTGAAAATCTGATCCACATTTTAGATAAAACAGAATCAAATAAAAATATAATATAATTTTATGTTGTATGTATATTAAAAATACAATACAGTATTTTACTTAGATATCTCATTAAATGCTGTCATTGTAAATGAGATTGCAATGCTAGTCCTTTACGAATACATATTATCATAGAGGTTAAACACTGAACTCGATAAGCTTTAAAATTAAGTGTATATTTAACAGAAACTTAGTAATGGTGCAATAGTTTATAAATAAAAAAATGTGCAATGTTATTGGTAGTCTTGCTTATTATTTGAATCTTAATTTTAAAAATTTACCTTATATATTGGACACATATATTTAAGATCTAAGATAAAATTTGTTTGTATTTAATTAAATGTGGTGAGATTGTAGTTGTAATTTCTGAATAAAAAAAATAAATGCATATATTGTAAATTTCACTGATAGGAAAACATTAGTCATTACTTTCACTATTATAAAATAAATGTGAAGAGATTCTATTTAATATAAAGGCAACTTTGGTATTTGTGTATTACTATATTTGTTTTTGCTTGTTTTTAGTTTTTAGTAGCATGTATAAAAATATTATAATTATGTATAAAAATTTAAATATACTAATTAAACTCAGCTTTGTCATTTTATTGTTACCTATATTTTCTTTTCTAATTCTAATAATTAATGGAGGACAATATTTGTCTTATTTTAGGCACATTTGAGAACACAATTCAGCAGATATAAAAATGTAATTACTTACTTCATTACAAATATATATAAGTACATAATCAATTATTAAGTTTTATAAAATCTAAATAGCACATTGGTAACCATAACAAGAAAATTATACTTAAATCTATATTTACCCAAAACAATTAAGGCCAATGTTTCAATGAACATCTTAAATCATTATATCCTATATTATATAGAAAGAAATATTTTACATAAAAAATGCAATTTATTTCATCTGATGTTAATATCTTATTCTCATATGTTTATATTGCTAAATATTATAGGATATAAATAAAATTGTAACCTGTAGTAAGGTTCCATCAGAATTGTTATGATTTTCAATGTTTTTTAAATTCTAATAAGTAAAATTTAAGGTTTACTGTGATCCACAGTATCAACATTTTGGTTGCTATCTTCTTCTTTAACCTCAGGTTTATTACCCATGAAGTTTGCTTTCTCATCGTCAATCAGATACATGGCTTCATCATAAGTAGGCGGAGGTGGTTCAGATCCTGATGCTTGTGGTTTATTTTCTACATTACTAACAAGTAGTGTGTCATATGATGGAGGCAGTGTGGCACTTGAAGCAGTTCTTGGCACTGGCTCTCCATATGATTGTTCAGCTTGAACAGTAGTCATGTCCTGGAAGAAATTACAATTACTAACATGAATTTTTATTGTTATATTTTATGAATATAAATATTATACAAGATTGCGAAATATGACGAACGGTTCATGATTTAAAGATGTAAATATTTTATATACTTCACAATAATAGTGAGTATATTAGATATTATAAAGTTGCCTGCCACATAAGCCAAGTAAAACTTGAATAGTCAATTTAGAAAGTGTCCTAAATTAGTAGTGGCAATTATTAATAATTGTAAAAGTTATTCGTTAGAAGTTTAGTCATATTTTCAATCTAGTGTTAGGTAATGAATTCTAAAAGTAAAACATAAGAAGCTAATAACATTCACTTACCCTAATAATAGCACGTTGTTGTAAGAGCATTTGTATAACACTTTTTCTTCTCAAATATAACATACTCTTTACTGCAACCATCATTCCAGAACATATAAAAATTGGTCCAACAAGCCACATGTGCCCTAGATTATTAAGTATGTAACCATCGGCATCTCCCAAGGCTAGAACTGTTATCACCGTTCCCACGGAAAACAAGACCATCGAGAGAACAAAAAAGGAGTAACTGGTACAATCGCATCGTCCAAATCTTTGATCTTCGTCGAAATCAATATCACGTTGCTGACGAAGCCGATGTAAGCGTTGCCTAATAAATGGGCTATCGAATACGGTGGCCATTTTTGACTAACAGATTGTGCCTTATTATGATATAAGATATATATACAGTATTATAAAACCATACTTCGACGTTATATTAAAAAATATTGTTCGTCCGAAAATGAAAGTTCAAAAACAACACGATAAATAACTTTTACAAACGCATCCCCCAACTCTAAGTCGCAATCAAATAGTGATGTACCTTTTTATTTTATAGCAAATATTTACGTTTTAAAATTGTACATGATTTAATTTTATTTAATTTCAAAATATAAATAGCTTATTAAAAAGTATAGAAATGCATTATTACTGAAATATATTGTAATCAATTATCAATCAATTATTAAGAAAAAAATCTGTAAATAATCATCTGTCGGCGCTGTCAGTCGGTAACTGCTGTCCATCTTCAGTGAATCAGTCACATTCAGTAGTTTATCAATAATAATTTTTGACGACGTTTAATGGTTGTTTGTAATTACTAATAATTCCTTTTGTTATTTGTAATTTTTATTTAAATTGGCATTCTTTTGTCTGCACTGACTACCCTGATGCTACAAAGCACCTCAAATAAATGATTGTTTTTCGTAATGGCAAATATCTTAATCATTTTATATTCTATAATCATTACAGTGACAGGTATTATATTAATTACATACTTTTATAGATTAAGTGCAATATTTCCCAAGTCATGCTGCTTGTTATATGCTAAAATGTGACGTTTTATAGGTGCCTTAGCAACAAACGTAATACTGAGCAACAATGGTCCAGCTGTTAGAGGTTCCAATATAACTTTTACAGCTACAGTTATCGGTTCAACTGGTGAAGAGTATAAATTCGTCTTTCAGGATTTTGTACAACCTAGCCATACACAAGAGGTAAAAGCGCAAAGCACCAATTCCTAAGGACATGTGTTGGCTGGCATATACTAAAAAATCATATTTATACATTTTCAGTTTGTTACAAAATCAAATGTTACACAATGGGTTGTCAATTACCCACGGGATTTATATGAATCTGGCATTTATACCGCCCGTGTAGAGCTGCAAAAGTATGTTATGGGTATGATTTGGTGGACTGTTGCCAATTCAAACACAATGTTCAATTTAACAGGTAAATACGATGTTTCATTTGAGTAAGCATGTAAACTAGAATTATTGTATGAATTTATGGGGTGGTTCATGTTCCACAACAGACATTCTGTAATAGATAAAAAAATGAGTCACAACATGACTGGAACATGACATTGATAAATGTTAAAACAAAAATAAGTGTAGCTTATATTTTGTGTTTTATTAATATTATTTGATTTTATTAATAGCTCACAACTGCAACTTACTTTTTTTTTGATTAAAAATGCAAATTTCTATAATATTAAAGTCAGAGAGTATATTATTTTTGACTTGAATAATTCAAGACTCTGTTTGACTATCACATTTATTTTTGATAATTTTAATCTGAAGTTGTACAGCTGTTATACTATATGGCCATATTCTGTCTGACGTTAAGCAGAGTGTGGACCAAGAATAGATGCGGTTGCTGCCACAAAAGATACATACTGATAGTATTCATTGCCTCTATGCTGGCTAGTGAGTTCCTTTTTACACCGTCCTTAAAGGAAAAAACTAGAAAACAGTTTATTGACATGCATGCTTATAACAAGTGTTCTTTTCTTTTACAGATAATCTAAATGGAAGGCTAACACTTACACAAAACGAAACATTGAGAGACACTTTTGTAGCTGTTAATGAAACTGTAGAGCATAAAGTTCAAATATCTGCCAATGAGGAGGAGTTTTTAAGGAACAACATGTCATCAATTGTCACTTATTGGTTTATTGACTGTGTATACATAGATCAGACACCAGATTTTTATTTAAATCATACATATACTGATCTTATGGGGATGCATTTGATTGATGCCCTTGTTGTAGCTATTACTGAACCTTTACCTCTCATTACCACGACTCCAGCTCCATCTCCAAACTCTACAGTTATACCAATAATTTCAAATTCTACAAGTAAATCTATTACCAAAAGAAGCACGAAAAAGTCTAAGACCAAATCATTGGGGGATTTTATTTGTAACAAGCATGGTATAGTTCCTATTGATGATTCATATTTATATGGTCATTTTCAACTTAATATATCTGTTAGAGGTGAGAATTTATTAAATATGATTTGTTGACTAATTTGGATGGACGTTATTATTAGTTTTTCATTGATACGTTTCTTTTCCAGATCCAGTTCATAACGTCAATATAACTGGACTGAACTGGCTTCAGCATGGCGATTTAATGAATTTGCAAGTAAAATATGCTGGGTCGCCACCTTTCAATGTTTGTGCAAATTATTTCGTAGGACAAGTTAACATAACAGGAAATGAAACATGTGCAAGAAAAATACAGACAATGTCTAATCAATTCCCCTTAGTGCATTATTTTTCTAATAGTGAACAATATACTGTTGTTATTATTGTTGAAAATGTACTTGTGAAGATGGTTTCGCGTGCAACTATCAATATTTATAAAGGTAATACTACTTAGACATTTGCAGTTTGATAAGGCAGCACTAGTGAAGAAAAACTTATTCAAATATTAAATTTATTTTTAACAGAAATAACTGTTCCCTACTTCACGTAGTTTTCTTCATAATGTAAGACGTTCGATTTTAGACACGTTCATTTTGATTAATGTAATCCTGTAATCAGTGATGAGGCTGTAAAACTGTCATGGTGACTGTAAAGCTTTAAAGAATCGGATCAAATTAATATAAGCTCACAGTCTCATAAATTAGTTCCTTTATGCGTTAGTATGTCTATATTAGACTATAGATAAAAGTGGTCATGGTACTTTCAACTTATAGTCAACTTCAAAAATAGGACATATGTCGGTACCAATAACAATTTCAGTTTATTTTTATAAAATTGTTTTTTTTTCCAGTGACACCACATGCTCAATTGTCTGTAATAGTGGTGCCTGTCGTTTTCTGCTTGTTGGCTGTGATTCTGGTCGTCTTTGGTGTCGCATATTACATACAAAATAAGTCTAGGTAATGAAATATTATCAAACATTTGCTATTTCAAATATGCCTTAATTCATGTTATTTCAAATGTTTGTTTTTTCACAGACACACAGTGGAAGTAGCCGATTTTGATTTTGGGCAACAAGCAAATTTAGATTACAAAACATTTGTGGAACGGCTTCGAGATAGTTTCCGGAATTCATTCAATTGTAATACACAAGAGGATGAGGAGGTACTCACAGGTGCAAGTAATAACAGATATGATTCTATGACTTAAATTATTTTTATGTTGATGGTTATTT
This sequence comes from Tineola bisselliella, assembly GCA_028551675.1. Taxonomy (NCBI): domain Eukaryota; kingdom Metazoa; phylum Arthropoda; class Insecta; order Lepidoptera; family Tineidae; genus Tineola; species Tineola bisselliella. Next base: position 157,392 of record JAPWLS010000977.1, read on the forward strand.
TTTTTTTCAAAATAAGGCTGTTAGATTAAATATGGTAATACTTTTGAATTCAGCAAATTTGAGATTTGTAGAAGTATTGTTGACACTAGTGGTGAAGCGTGAATTTAGTCTGAAAGAAAGCCGCAGTTTAGAAAAAGCTGCTTGACTTTAATCAAAATTAGATCTGCATGATTTTAAAAAGGGAAGTGATGAGAGTCAAATTATGTAGATGCTTCGCCATTGGGTATCTATGCATATTTTTTTCTAAATTATTCGACCCGTGCTGATTATCAGCATAAATTTTTCATAAAAAAATTTCCTCTACTAAGTTGTTTCACTAATCAGTATCATTGAATATTGGTGATCATAACAATTGAAGTACTGTTTGTTGTCTTAACTTTTACCAATTAGAACTTTGAACTACACGACAGAGTTACGTTTCATAATTAGATGTATGACTAATTTTAATTACTAATTTTCATATCAATTTTAATGTATTTTTTGATAATTTGAGTTTTACTTCTTTTATACCCAGTTAGTTAAAACACATTTCATTAAATAAGTATTTGTGCCAAATTCAAAATGCAAACGATTGTCACGCTTTTCTTTCCGATATTGAGTAAGCGTTCCTTTTCGAAATTATATAGATAGATATATTGTTTGTATATGATATATGTTTTCAATAATTTATTTAGAAATGATATTGTATTAATTTAAATAAAATATTTTGCAATTTATTTATCTTTTAAATAAAATTTAGTACAAATTGCGTATTACGTTTTGAAAAGAACGCTAAATGATTTCGTTTGTGACCTCGCATTTCGATATTTAAATTAATATTATAGTAATTTTTATTTCAAATTATTTCAAACTTATTTAAATTCATATCCAGTTTATCAATTCTAGTCTGTTATAAAAGTAATAATGATGATCTGAAAATTTCAATTTTATCAAGAATTTTTTGTCATGTATCACAATCTTTTGAAATTAACAAAGAAAATGTTCTTGCAAAGAATGGCTACATCCTCAAGCCGCATCCTCGGTACAGCTTGAATTTTCATAACTTTATTTTTCTTTTTGTTAACAAGTAATATTGTACCAGCACGCTGTTCGCTGGTTTGATTATTGAAAAATATATAGTCAAGTACGAGTCCGTAGTATTTTGTCTATCACGTCTATTTTTGATTATTTCAAGTTGTAAAAAGTCTAAATTATTTAAATCATCTTTGCGAATAACTTAAGACAAGCATATAATATCATCTGAATTTAAAAAATCTGAATTAATTATATGCTTATAAATTCGATAAATTTTAATTATAACTACATTTTGCACCTCACTACTGACAATAAAGTACAGTAATTAGTTATTCAAGCGTAATCGTCAATTTTTGCAAAAATTCATAGAACGGCCATACAAATGAATAGTGTGCCGATTGTATAATTATTTAACCAGTTGAAAGATTAAATAAAAAATTTAGTTTTGTGAATTTCATGATACCTGATACCATCCCCAAGAATAATTTAGCTGGTTAACCAAAAGAAACGTAACAATAACCCACGGGCGTACTCACCATACTTCTAAAGATGCGCGAACATCCCTTATAGACCCCGTGACATTCCAGTGTGCATCGGTCATATACAGTACTTGAATGCATTTTATTATGATTATAAATATCAATTTGTATTATCTTTATTTGTTTTTTATTTTTATGTGAAATTATGTAATTAATGACTTTGGCTTTTCATAAGGATAGTATATTAAATTTGAATATTTGCAATTATTTAAGTTTATTGTTCTACTTTTTTATTTGATTTTAACAGAAAAATTGCATATTCTAACTTAAATAGAAGTTAAGTTTTGAATGATGGGTGAAACATTTGAAATTGTTTTCATGATAACAAAAGAATGGGCACTTTGTATTGAAAAATGGAGAGTCATGGTTTTGTGATATACCTACTAAGTTAATTAATTGTATAGGTTTGAATTAAATGTTATTATACATTATTTAAGTAGTTTTAATGAAGTGTTATTTACATTATCTATTTAATTATAATTATTAACTCAATAAAGAATATTTGGTAAATATCCGTTTTTAATTTAAAATTGTATTACTGAAACTCCGTCACAATGATCGCCTCGTTGGGAACACGATCGCAATTAGCGTGTTTTATTAAGTTCTTTGATATTGATCCTTCAAATATAAGTTGTAAATTGAAAATAAGTTATTTTTATTTTGTTAACAATAATTGAGCTTAACTAAATATAGTCGTATTAATCAGCGTTTAAGTATTAAAAATTATTACTTATATGGCGCGTAACAGAAAAATGTGACGGCAAATTTCTCTCGTACTTCGATAAAGAAGTTTCACTTCAAAAACAAGAAAAAAATCAGGTATCGTCTCTATATCTGTTACACAGATTAATAAATGCGTAGAAGGCAATTTTTAGACATATTTAATGGAACAAGGGGCGCGCGAGGGGAGTATCAAGCGTTTTATTGGTTGATCATCTTTACTCTCTTTCTGGCTCGCAGAACACTCGATCTTCCGTCTCACTCACGCTCACGTTCCGTTTACACTTGTGAATTTATGCACATTAATTTGTTTTATTTTAAAGTTAATATTGTTGTTACATCTCTGTTTATTTATATGATAGTTTACAATACATTTAATTAAAATAATACGTAACCATTCAGGTTTTAAAAAGGAATCTAAGATTTTCGTTTTTCATCAAAAATAAAACTTGATGATTATTTTGAACACTGTGCACTGTGCAAATTTACCCCCTCTATGCATTTATTGTTCAAGTTGTTTGGTGGCAATGATAAAGTAAATAAAGACTGAAGAGGCATTATTTATTTGAAGTAATATAGATTAGCATGGGCGTAGCCACGGTGGGGCAGAATGGGGCGCGTTGCCCCACCCTGGCTCTGCCTTGTAAGGTACCTAATCAAACCTAAAACACTTAATTATCTGTTTTGGATAATTAGAATTATGCATACAGATACAGGGTGCTATTGGGTGTGGGTGTAACCTTTTTGTACGAAAAAATTAACCGGGATAAGACCGCGGGTATTTGCTAGTTACATATTATTTTAAACTGCTGCCCCACCCTGAGCTCATGGCTGGCTACGCTAATGTAGATTAGTATATAGTATTAACTATAATCAGGATCTCCTGCTACAATGTCCTCCTCAATCTCACATTCGTTTTTACCTCGAAGGATTTTAAAAAGGCCTTTATCGCCCCAGGAATCATTCCAAGAATTAGCCACCAGCCAGTATTGCTCTCCATTTTCAACTCCCCAACCTATAATTCTGACAGCGTGACGACCTACAAATTCCCCCTTTATATATTTGTAGACTCCTTTCTTATATGCTCTGAAATCTGCGTACACAGAGAAACTAGCCTCTACTGAACCTTTTTGATAAATTTCTGCTCTAATTTGCGATTCATCATTGCTTATTGTATATGCGCTTTTTCCTCTATGCTTATCTTTTGCATATTCTACGTCGTAACCATTTTCACATGTATTTTCACATTGAGGCGTAGGCACCAGAGAACCGCAAGGCTTGAGTCTATCGCGTTGACCATGAATGCAAGGCTCTACTGTGTAGGGTCTGCATCCGTCGTGTGAATTATAACTTCCACCGGATACGATACCTTTGTCTTTCCAAAAGTTCCAAGCAACTCCTGGCAAACCACCGTCGCACCCCTCACCACAATCTGTACAACAGCTTACTAGATCTTCGGCTGAGAAACGAAAATGTTTAGTACCATTTGACTGTATACAGTACCTGTCCGTCATCGCATCAACAGCGCCAAAGGCCCAACAACTACCGCATGACCCTTGGTCAGTGATTTTATTTAATGATGGACAGTTAGGCCACTTATCTCTTAAATCGTACTGCTCGGGTAAGGTGGCGATCAGCTTATCATCATAGCGAACTGTGTCCAGTAAATCGATACCGGTGTCATTCAAAACACCACACAGTTGTTTGAAGTACTTTATTGGTGCGTCCGTTAGAAAATTTCTACCAGCTGTCCAACTATTCTGTTTGGCATTGATGAGGTCGATGAAATGGTCAGAAACTAGCTGTGGATCCTCAGCAGCAACAGCAACGTGGAGAAGCATAGCAATGATTATTATCATGTTTTCGGTTAGGTGTGTTAACGAAACTTCCGATAGCTATACTGAACGGATTAACTCTACTGATTGCTTGGTGTATTATACTCAAGAAATTAATTCTTTAATATTTAAAGTATTTAAATAGAATTGTTTTTGTAACTGTAATAAAATAGGGTATTTTAAATGTACAGTATGTTCAAAAGTCAACGCCAAGCCGACAATACGTGAATAGTCTATATTTCGGATGATTCATTTGAACGTGTTTAGCCGAAAATGGGTATTAAGTATCATTAGTAAAATTCATCCTCATGATCATTGATGAACTTTATGCCATATGTTGAAACCATACTAATAATTGATTTCTGAATATATAAACAATTAAAGATACAAATAAAAATGATCCTGAGAATGAAGTCTACTAACGATACTGAATACTCCGGCCGATATTTCGACTACAAGGAGTTCAACTGAATCACTCTGTATATCGCTTCAGTAATAAATTATATCTGTTCAAGTATTTCGTTAAAAGTGGTGAAACTCGCTATCTTATCTCACCCTTTTTACTGTTTGTGACTTTAAGTTGGCATATTAAATGTCGAATGTAGATATAATGTTACTACAAATTATTAGAAAGATTGCAATTTTTGTTTCAAAACATAAAGTATGTCGTTTTTTTTAAAAACTAATCAACCACGTTTTATTTTGAGTTGTGACCAATGACAGACTTATTCAGTATTACAAATCTGCATCGAACATAAAAGAAGCCCACATTTACAATTACAATATCCAAAGAAGTGAACAAGGATAGCAATATTCACCGCCTTTAAAAATACCTATATCTCGAAAACTAAGATTCTTTTTGCCAACAGTTTCTGAACAGCCACATACCTATAAAGTGTTTACGCACTAGATTTTTATTTTGTGGTAATTTTAAAGTGTTATATAATGACAAGTTATTGAGATTTTTTTTTCTGCATTGTAAAATAATCCATGTATTATTAATATTACCTCTAAATATGTAAAAGAAATGTTTTACTAACTTCATTTGGTTTGTTAGGTTCTGAATTTTGAACGTATTACTCGGCTTATGTGAAATAGAACAATCGTAAACAATAAGCAAGATTGTCTAGCATCATCATTGGGCTTGTTATATGCTGGATGACTTTAATATTCCGGGTAGTATATGTATGAATATCTAAGTGCATAATAACTTATTTATAAAGATCCTAAATATGGTGTATTTTATATTTCATTTACTTGGGTATAATTAGCATTATATAATAATAAGATTTATTACTATTTGTAATAATAACATGACCTTAGTTTATCGCCATTTGACTCTAGCATAAAGGAAAACAATATTTATCTCTAGTTGGTAAAAACAAATAACCCATTTAAAAAGAAAACAAATGAATGTATATGAAGCAGTATATTTATTTATAATGTATTTAATCATATTTAGGTTCGCCCGCTACAATAGAACTCTCAATGCCACAGTGATCTTCGCCTCTGAGAATTTTGAAGAAACCATTCTCACCCCAGTCACTATTCCAAGAATTAGCGATAAGCCAGTATTTGTTACCCTTTTCTACCCCCCAACCCATAATTTTGATAGCATGTCCACCGAGGGCATCTCCCTGTATATGCTTATAAACCCCACTTTTATAGGATAACAAATCAGAGTACACTGTAAACGCACCTTCTACGGGACCATTTTTATAAATTTCAGCACGAATGTGATCCTCACCACCGCGTACTGAATAAACATGTTTACCATAGTGCTTGTCCTTTTTATATTCAGATGTGTAATCATTTTCACAAGTCTTGATACATTTCGGTGTTTTCCCTTCTCCAGAGCAAGGCATACGGTTGCCAGGTACGTGATGTTCACATGGTGGTATTTCATAAGGTCTGCAACCTTGAGATGAGTTGTAACTTCCACCGGATACGATGCCAAAGTGCTTCCAATACTCCCAAGCTAACGAAGGCATTCCACCATTACAACCAAGTCCACATACTGGACAACAACTTAAAAGATCTTCAGCTGAGAAATGAAAATGTTTAGTACCATTTGATTGAATGCAATACCTGTCCGTCATGGCCTCAACGGCCCCGAAAGCCCAGCAACTGCCACATGATCCTTGATCACGAACTTCATTCAATGTAGGGCAGTCAGGCCATTTGTCTCTGGGATCGAAATTATCAGGTAAACTAGCGATCAGTTCATCTTCATGAACTACACTGTCCAGTGAATCGATATGGTTGTCTTTTATAGCTCCACAGATTATTTTGACATGTTCAAGCGGCGTGTCGTGCGGAAAATTGGGCCCAGCAGTCCAGCTGTTTTGCCGTGTATTGATCAGGTTAATGAAGCTTGACGACAGAGGATGTAGTTCCTCTGCATAAACAGCGGCGACGAGAAGCACAGTTAAAGTGTATATCTTGTTTTTCATATTTCACAATAGTATTGTATTGTATTATTAAGACGTCCGCTGTGTTCAAGCGGGCTGCATCAACTGTATTGTATGTAACAGAACTGAGAAGTAAACTTCGCGGCGATCGTTCACATTAATGGACAAATACTTGAATTACGCATCAGTGCCCATCGCACGATATACGCGCTTAGTCACTCGTGTCGAAGGTTACTTTCGTACGGTACTAATAAACAAAGCAAACATAGATTAGGAATGGACCTCCGAGGGATCAGCAAATGTTTGTTTTGTAATCATTAGAAATAATTAGGCGGGGACAGCGGACTCACTTTTGTTTGTTTCTTTGGTCGGCACTGGCGAATTTATTTAACAAAGACAAATTGAGAGACTACATAATTTGCGTTTTCTACGTGGTGAGCATAGATCACTCAGATTATATTACATTTTATACTCAGAAATAAATAGTTACCTACTTAATGGTGTGAAATTCTGCTCCTTAGTGTACATATATTATGTAGAATGACAAAATTTAACTTCACGAGAAGGTTATTAACCTTTATACAATTGCCGGACGAGCCACTTACCTCATGTCTTGTATTCTAAAATGTATGTTATTCAAGACATGCGATCAATGTTTGTATTACTATTACTAGGTACCTACTTATATTATTGAAATCGCTATATTACAGCCTCTGTCGTAGAGATCGCTAGCTGGATTCCCGGTTGAAACAAACATTTATCCTTAACACACAGGGCATCCTAATTTGAGATTAGAGTATTGTACTTGTATGTATGTAGGTATGTTATAATACGCTGAAACAGCGTAAACATATCAACAAGCAATCTTGACAAACTGCTCCAACGTTTCAAACTCTAGTCAAACCTTTACGTTGTGATATAACCTCAAATATAGATGTAAATTATTTAAATTAACCTCAATCGATGTCGTGTCCAACGTGTTTAATTAAAAGCATCATAACAAAGACTCAGTGAATATATATTGTACAAAAATACTTATGGTAGTAAATTTAAATACTGTGTAGAATGAAGCTGTAACCCTATTTCTCTTCACAAATGTTGCGATAGCCGATGTTCGTGATAATGGTGGCTAGTTAACAGAGAGGGTGCAACATTTTTCACGACCTTTCAACGTAATCGTTATTTTCGTCCGTTATTATGTCATGCAATTTGTGTAAGCGAGTGAACTTAAGGCGTAAATATACTATGTTTAGTAGATACATTATAAAAGATAAAAGAGGTTTTAGGACTTAGTTTGTCTACCAAAATATATTTAATTTGGACCTAATTTCTGGGTCTCTAGTGAAAAGGGTCTGGGTTGCACCTTTTGAACTTTCAGTTTTTAAGATTTTGTACCTAGTTCACTAGCAGCACAGATTTGAGTATACCTTTAGACATAACTTTATTTAACTGTATGAATTCATCTTACAAAAGTTTTCGAACCGAAGTCCGGTGGCATTGGGTATACTAATCTTGTCTTGATCTGGATGCAAAGTTCAATTATTTAAATATTTAAAAAGTATTAATGGAATATAAATTGAAATTATGTGCCCGTATGCATAAGTTATATAATTTGAACAACTGCAACCACATTGATGTACACGTAGATTGCTGAATTTTGGTGCATGAAATGTCTTTTCACGCTTCGGTTGAGTGTTGCAAGAATTTCGCTACGTGCAACGTATTTGTCTATCTGAAATTAAATTATATTATGATTATATTGCTATAAGAATTAAAATTAATTTCGTTGTTTATAAGAGTTTTGTTAAATTAAAATCTTATAATAATATGTTGTGTGAATTTGTACAAAATGTATACGTAGGTACAGTAAGCATTAATTTACCGCCATAAAGTTATTTTATCCATCATATATTTTATATGTATCATAAATTATGAAATTCAACCTTAGTGATATTTTTCATTACTAGAAAAATTTCTTGGCTGACCGTACACCTAAATGAATTTCTCAGAAAAATGTAACTAAAAATATTTCACTCTTATTTTGCAGAGCACTTTGTCTAAAATTGAAAGTAGCTTAGAGCTGTCGTTGATTCCGTGCAGTAAGTCTGGAACGAATAGCACTTCTACTTCTAAAACTGCCATTAAATAGACATATTCCCGAACACTTCCCGTGATGGAGCGCTCGATTCTTAACTGCTAATGGCTCCTTCGCTTATTTAACTCATTAACCTATTCACAACTTGTTCAAACTTAAATAGTTGAAAAATACTAAATTTTATTACATTATTAAGAGCGTATCGTCGAAGACGCGTACAAATTAATACAAAAATCAATTAATAAAAGTAATACAGAGACAATAACATTACTTATTAATATTATAGATATAGGCAGTTAAGTAGAGCTTAAATATGGTTTTGTAAATAAAAATTACTTACTGCGGGTCTTAGTATTACTTAAATGATTGTGTCGTCCTGATACTTACTTCAGGGTATTCTAGTTTGTATTGTGTGTATTTATAGAAATAAAATAAATATTTATATTAAAACTTAACTATATAATGTATAGTTACTTCATAGATAGGTATATCTATAGTTATCAATAGATATGTAGTAGAGAACATTTGTCTATTGTCTCCGGACTGCGGTAAGCATTCAGTGCGCGATGCTAATTCCTACGGAGGTACGAGTCTACATGCATGTATGTATCTACGGGTATTCGAGGATGCAAACAATTATCTCGGTGTACGGATAATTGATTTCATTGTTACGTCTTAGTTACGATGTGGTAACTATTGTTTTAGATTGTTAATCGACTCTCATGCTAACTAAATACTATTAACTAATGACTACTATTTTGTACGGCTTACTATCGCGTTAATTTTTTTGAAACATAGTCTTAAATAACAAAATGTATTTTTGGGATAGGTGACCTTTTTAGCACCAACGACTGCTCTCTCTATCCAGATGTCATCATATTTTTGCAGTAAATTTACCGAATAATAGAGGCATAAACATTATTATTAGGTTCTTACTTGAATATATTTAATGTTGGTATAATTTTTCTCTTTCCGACGCAGTAACCGACAGCCGTCAAAATGTTTAAGCAAAATAATTACCAAGAGTAAACTTTCGTTTAGACACTGTGATTACAAACAATTTGTCATTCTGTAAGCTTGTACGTAATGGCTTTAAAACAAAATCCACAAAGCTAATTTGATATCTTAGCGTGCTCTTACAAACCGCTAACAATGAAATTTTCTCTTAATAAATCTTTATAAATAATAGCGGTTTTAGTATATGATACATTCAGCTTGATGTTAAGCTAGAATGAAATTCATGAACAGAGGCAATTATTGTCTTAGATGTTGACGTGGAACATTTTTTATACTGTTTTAATATTCTGATAGATTCTGAATAAGAGGAAGCAAAATAACATAGTACGGATATTAGATTTGCTTATTGTCTGCATCTAGGACTGAAGATTTATATATATCAGAAAAAAAATATATGATAAGCTTAATATATAACTTAATATTGCAACAATTAGAAGTTAACACTAAAAATAATGCCAAGTGGATTCTAAAAATAATTCACTAATTGAAATTTAAAACATTTCAAGTCCATGATAGCTAGCTATCCATTTAGGTTGAGCCTGTTCGAAGAAGAATTCAATTTTAATCATCCAATTCCGGGTGAGCGCCTTTTTTGTTCTTCAACAAATTGAAATTTTATTGTCTAAGCATTAAACAGATTACTTAATATTGATGACCCTTGAAAGCAAAGTGAAATAGCGACATTTAATACAGAAGTTGGTCAAAATGAGTTCATTTAATTGCTGTTTCATTGAAAAATGTTACCACTTTCTTGTTATTTCAAAATGATAGACATTAATTTCATGATGGAATAACAAACTATTATTTTAAACGAAGCATTTTTATAAATATAAGTTCTATTTTATTTGTAATTATTCAATTTCGTTAAAAGAATGCCAATAAGTATTGTCGTTTGTTTTCTTAAGCTATAAGAATCAGTCTAGTTCGTGTTATTCCAAAGAGTTTCAAAGTTTTAAGTTAATGCAACAAAGTTTATAAAACCGTGACGGGAACATTGATTTTGCAAATGTCCGCCTCCGGGTAAGAAGACTTAAACAGGGAGGTGGCATTTACATAAGAAAATTGAAACTTCTTCTGATAGACACATTATTCTGTCTCCGAGCTGAGTTAAGCGACATTTTTGCAGACAACTCGCTCTTTTACTTTATGGCTTTTTATTTATGATAATTTACAAAAGACATTCTGCAGATGACGCCAAACATAACTAACTCTGTCTCTATACAAATTATTCATTTCAAATCTATTGTATTCATAGTCAAATGAACTAATGAAATATTTAAAGTTTAATTTACTAATGTTTAGTTTAATTAACTACAATAGATAACCTTTATGTACAGAGTTCGATAACTCGTTTATTAGCGCAACTTAGAGATTATAAATAATAATATATATACATACAATAATGACCTCAAACAAAGATGTCCAGTACAAGCATAATGGCAACAAACATCTGCTTTTTGAAATAATAATATAATGTGTTACTACGGCTAAAGTACATTTAACTGATGCTGTAATTAAGAAACAAAAAAGAAACGACATAAAACAATTGAAAACTAGATACCGAACAAATATAAAAGAGTTATAAAAATAATAAATACCAATAATTGAGTTTTCCGTCTAGATGCGTCTTGTTATTTTTATTCCTTTTATCTGTTGTTTACAAAACGAATGTTTGCTTAATTATATTTTATATTATGCTCAATCGATAGCCCATTTTATTATTTATTTTGAAGCTGACCGATTTTTTCTGAAGTATTTAAATTTATCCTTATGCCTAGTGTTAGTATCAAGCATCTTGCAGTCGTTTGCTGTACGAGTATCTAACATGACAATAAGTTTAACCTATAATGGCGGCTTCCTTTCTCCGGTTACGAGGGGTCAGGCGACAGTCTTTCACATAAAATCCTGTCATTCAACGTTAGGAGCTGAAATTCCCGATTATAAACTGTGATATTTGGGAATTTATATAATACTAAGATAATTTGGAAACTATGTAATATTTAGTATAAAATTTACGTTCCAGAAAACATGTTTTATATAAGTATTATAACTATAGAGTTCATCGATGTGTGTATGTACATATTTATGTACATATATATATTTAATTATGCATTGATACATATCATATTTGTGAAATAAAGAATTATGATTATGATTATTTTAAGATATAATTAACGAGTAATGGTTTAAATATGACAAATCAAGTACGAATTAAAACATCTGACTACTCAAAAATATGACTCAATGAATAGTCATAATAATGTTATTTTATTGAATTTAGTGATTAAATGTTTACTTTAAGAAACAGGCGTCATTTACTTTATTATTATTATTTTAGTTGAGTCACGTCTGTTTTGATGTTGAGTGAAAGATCTTTTACAAAATAGAAAAGGATATTTGTTTTCATCGAAGCTCATTGGGATAAACTTAGGTGTTATTGAAACTTCTTTATCGAAGTAACTCTATTGGATTGGAAAGGAAAAGTAAGTAAAAGTTTTGTTTATTCTAGTGTAGGAGATAAACGAAATTCAATTACATTTTTTAAGTTATCAACACGTAAAAGTAATAAAATATTTAATGTTAAGTGGATTGTATTTTATTTTTAAAATACGTAAAAGACTTTTTAAGAAAATTTCCTTTAATATTGCTCATTATGTTTTTTATAAAAGTATCCATTATAACGAACTTTCTAGACAATCATCATTTTAATTGGGACAATTTTATTATAAATTATACACCTAAACTCGTGAATCAATCTATGAATTCATAAAAAATGAAAACAATTGAATATCGACACATTAGTTACCGAGATCAGTGTGTAAAAACAGACAAACGCAGTAAGCGATTTTGTTTTATTAGATACTATGCAGAGGTAATAATAAAATAAAAACAAAACAAAATTACTAAAAAGTCAAACATCTTTTTACACTCGAATGATTTTAACAGGAGTGGCCTCTACCCATAATTGCATAGCATTAACGTGAAAAGCAACAACACACATTTGCGGTTTAGTTTAACTCCGTTCACGAGGCACTTGCGTATATTTTAAAGCTTTTCTCTGTACTCTCTGAGTTTACAACCTGTAGTGTAATGTTCCACTTTTGTGTTCATTTCCTTTTGTTTCTTATAATGGAATTGCTATAGTATTTACAAACAGTTTAAGTTCTTTGAATGCAATAAAAGAATACGCGTAATTTGTTTTTGTGATAATTTATAGGGCCCAGAGAAAGCCATGTTTGTTTGACCTTTAGTTAAAACAAATTCTTCAGTTACTCTCTAAATGCTCCGTATTTTATTTTGTCAACCATCTGTCAGAAATAATTTGTAATACTGATAAAAACTTTCACTGTTCGCATTTTTCCATGAAATAAGTTTTTATCGCTTTATTTTCTTATCAAAAAAACTATAACATTCCATCTTATAGTTTTTATCATTAAATTAATCATTAAGTAGAACAAATAAAACATAGCATATTAAAAGCAATTCTTATTTACGAAGCTAATCTGCCGACTCATTGGCTTTTGTGACGATATCTTGTTAAACATAGATCCCTTGCTACTCCGGGATCCAACGTCAACAATCGGTATACTGACTGTACAAAAATAACAATCCCATAAAGAATGGGAGGGGAGCGAAACCCCATCCTTTGTGCCGAGGGCAAATTGCCCAGTGCACTGCCTCATTATATGGAGGAAAGAATTTAGTAAAATTCTTACTTTCCCGCTTTATTTCTGTTTTCTTTGGAGACTGAATGGAGGAAGATGTTTGTAAAAATTAACGCCGGTAGTCTTAAATACATTAAATCAGGGAAGAGTTGCTGCGGGGCATAAAAGCGAGTGTTTAAAAAAATCGATACTAAACACCTTCAGTTTGTTTCTTTCTTGCTTTTTATATTAAACTCATTTTTATTATTTTGTTTTATTTCAACATATTTGTTACTTAATAAACGCCTACATTATTATTACGAGCAATTGTTTAAATATACGTAAATCACATCTAACCTACAGCAAGTATGACTAAGATATCGACCTTGACTTGCACCTCCTTCCAGTGAAAGGATCCGGCTACAGAATAATAAAGAACAAATCGACATCTAATATCTATAATCATAAGCTATGACACGACCTAAGTAATTCTACTTATATGTTGTAATGTGTGAATTATCTTATTTTTCTTAACAATATTTATTTAAGAATTTTTTTATTTAATATTTTGGAAATTAGATTTCCTAAATACGCTTATAGTTTGTCTAACATCAAATTATGACGGCAGCAATTAAGTTGCAATAATATCTAGAGATATTTTATACTATTTATTACATATGTAAAGTGATCTATTTTTTATTTTTCATTTCAATCATATCTATACATATATTTAACGACTTTAACCATCTAGATCTTATGACATAATATCTGAGTAAAGGATGCCATTTGTCAAGTCAATTGGACGTCATCTCGTGAATCAGACGCGAAAATGTGTGAGAAAAATCTGCGCAATCAATTTCATTCATGAAACCCATTTGTTAGAATCCGAATACGTACTTATTACTAATAACCACATTTAGGTACTTTCTTTATCAAATATATTATACAAGTGCCTACGTTATTTTAACTGCTTCTGCTAACAAATCTAAAGTTGCCAGTTCATTGCTCCATATTACACATTATTAAAACTGTGTAAACTATGCTATTAAAGCCAGAATTTTATATTGATACTGTGTGGTGCTTGGTCATAAATTATGTATGAAGACTGAGCCAGCATTGTACTCTCACGAACAAGGCAGCTCGTTGCAGGAGACGCTATTGTCTGGATACAGCAACAGGCTTACCCTGGGATCACAGCTTTCTCCGGCGACAAGGGATTTCGTCTGAATAAAAGAGTACTTCCAGACTAAATCTGACTTCATAGTTAAGTTTTATTTTGTCAGGAAAAGATTTAGAGTTTTCAGTTTAAATTAAGGACAAAAACGTAGTGTTTATTCAAAATTAAGTGTAACAAAGTTTTAAACAACGTAAGTTTTTGTTACTTAAATTATCAGATATTCACAAGTAAACGTTCTTAGAAGTGACAATAATTACAATGACATGCGAAAATAATTTCGTCTCTGCTCACCTAGTTGAAACGTCGAAAACTATATATATATTAATTGTTTATGGAATGTCTAAATTGTTTTATGCATGTGTAAGTTGTGCTTATTTAATAAAAAGTTTAAATAAAATTTGAATAAAGTCAAATATACAAAAACTTTATGTATATTTGTGACATACTCGTAAAAGGTAAGGTTATATAAGTGTTAATTCAGCTGGTTTTTATGCGTGCGTTTATTATGGTTCACGCTGACATTGAACCGCATTTAAGGCTTCTCCAATAGCGAGTGCTGGCAACATAAAAAATAACAGGGCTATAAAACCAGCCGCGTCGCCCCTCTCCTCATTATATCTCCAACGTCCGATGCACTCCGACTTGTATTACCGCAAAATTTATTTTTATTATTGTTATCCTTGCATTACATATACGGAATAAGCATTGTGTTTTTATTATTTATTATTTATCTTACTTTGCTTTATCTAATGTTTCCTTTTTACTGTTCTACGGATGGTTTGGTATGATTTATATTGATAATAAATACAATTAGGGCTCATAAATAAACAGGATAATAAGGAACGATTTAGGTTTTTCGTGATAGTAATACAAATTAGTTCTTTTAATTGTTCTATTCTAAATTAAGAATAAAATTAAAAGAATATGGAGTCTTGTAAGATTCGGAAAACACCCGAGGGGGCGAAGAAATGAGATCCAAAAACGATTAAGCAAGATGAGAAGGACAGACCAACACCTGATGTAGGTACTTATGATTAGAAATATATTATGTAATAATGAATTACAAAACTAAAACCACGAATAGTCGTGCCTTATGACACTTCTATAATTTTAAAGACATTTTTGTATACGTATTGTGAAAGTGTAAATTGTATTGGGCCTTTTGCGTTGAATGTCACTTCTGGTATTGCAGTTTTCTACTTGTCAAGGGACACCTCGGAAAACTTTGCTGTGCATTCCATAGAGCTAACAATTGTGATAAATTGACAAATCGCGAAAACAATCTTGATATTCAAAGAATGTATCTATATTTTCTTTAAAATTTAATTATGTTTAAGAAAAATATTATTTAAATTTAAAATTATTTAAATATAAGTTATATATAAATGGGCGGCTTGAAACAGTTATAAAGTTTTGTAGTTTCGTGGGATATAACATCGTGCATCTCTGACCCAATTCGAGATCGTCTTGGGACCAAGGGTTAGGGTTTACGATTTCAATATTCAAAGTGTATCTACGAGTAAACATATATTGCATCGGCGAAAGATGGAAGTTTCTTGACTTAGACATAAATTTCCATGTTATTCAAGTTTCCGATAGTCAGCTATTTGCAATATTTTATACGAACGAAAATTAGTGACTTTAATATTACTTATTTTAGGTTATCAAAAATGTTTTTACGACTCATTAGATAATATTATTTGACGTTAATCGGATTAGAGTAACGACGATGATGCCGTTGGCCGACCTTTGCGTAACATAAAACAGCCTCGAGAAGTAGGTACTTTCAGCATAATCTGGTTCACTTGGCTGATATCCAATTTACCCGCAAGTTGTGGGGCTTCAACCACAACTCTAGTAATTGACACCAATTGCAAAACCGCAACTCATATAAAAATTACAAGTTACAAAAACAGTCACGTGATTTATTCACGTCGGAAGAAATCACTTCACGTCGCGATAACCCCCTCAGACAAAATAGTTATAATAGATGCGAAAAAAAATAACCAATCTCCTTAATGCTTTATTACTATTGACCCAACTAGAGTAACTTCCAATAAAAACAACGTAATTCACTGTCCCAATAGAGCGGCCTTATAGGTTTAGTTTAGAAAGTTGGCATCTTGTCCATAGCGGTTATTCCGCGTTTCCTACTTAAGCTGCTAGCCGGCAGGTTGTGCAAAAAGAACACTGTATTTAACTAAACCCGCCTCCGCAGATAGTACTTTATGCGGTCTGTTGCCAAGAGTTGTATTACTATAGCATCGCTGCAAAACAAATCTACTACGATTTACGTACCGTAAACTTGTTACGCGTTTTGCGAGAGCATTCTCTCTCGATTTAATATGTGAAGTTTGATTTCGTTTCGTATGAAAGTGCTTTAAAGTTGAGATTGGTCCGTTGTCCGCGGTCGTGGTTAATACAGTGTCGGAGCACAGCGGCTGGCGACGAGCTTTGTACGCAGCGTTTGGATGGAAAGGCTCGTTGGTTCATCGGAGGAAGTGTCGTTATCACAGTCGTCGTTCGTCGTTCGAGCGGCGCGCAGCTTTCAGGGGGTGGTGCACTATTCCTTCGCGAGGGACCGGCTCACTTCGGGCAACTTTTCGCGGAGATCGCGCGTGCAAACCCAAGTGGGAACATTTGAAATCGTGGCTGTTTAATAAATAACAGTGAACGTTTGATTGAAAGTGAAACCTATTGTTTGTGCTTAAAATAGTGCGAATATAATAAATTAGTGTTCTAGTTATTTGTGTCCGATAAACTATAAATACATTATAGTATATTGAGAGACAAAATCATTGTGAGAACTCGTAATTTTAATATCGTCGCAGTTTTGCTTAAAAAATTGCGTACAGATTTTAAGGCGAGAAAAAGTCCACCAGAAGGTAAGTTTTAAATCTGTAATATTTTTAAAAAAGGATAAATCTTGAAGCAATAAAAGATGTAATAATTTTTGTCAAAGTTAAGGTTTTATTATGTTCGTCCTAGATTGTTATTTACTCTTGTGAAACAATATTTAAATAGAGTGAAGACTTCCTCTTTGATGTCCTTACTTTGTATTCTTGTTTACTTACATTTTCTTCCACATAATTACATTTTATAATATTCATACATTGTAACAATATTATGTCACATTTATAAAGTAGGTACTTACAGAAGCCTATACGGTTAATCTTGATATTACTTAATGATTGTTAAGAATACGTTATTTTAAGGTTAATAAACTTTAGTATGATCACGGCCATTTACGCAAGCATCATAACAAAAAAGCGTTATAATTTTAATGAATTAATTACTAAAAAAAGTTATTTTCAAGCGTATGCATAATTAATTTGTACTGTTATGCTGAGACGGAGCTGCGACACAAAATTTGGGTGTGGTTAAAAGATGAACAATTTTGAGCCGATGACAGCTAAAAAGAAGAATGTTAATTAAGTTTTTCTTAAGTGTAATTTAAAGCCTGTCATGCAATAACAAGTCATTAAGAGGAGATATTTCTGCACACACAAAATAAATCATAATGTTGCATAATTAAGACAGATTTTTGTCGAATCATGATGTCTACGTCATTTGAAGCCATACGTTCAGATGAGGTGTTAATCTACTCTTTTGTGTGCAAAGAGTCACCGTGATGAATTTTGGAACAGTAATTTTGCCTCGCGCTTTTAAAGTCATGAGGATGGATGCCTCGAAACCGGTATCAATCAAAAAAACGGTGGCAAGATTTAATAAATGAGCGTTATTGTGGTTTTAATGCATAGATGTAGTCTAAAGAAAAAAGGTGAAAATCCGTGGTAAAATATAAGAACAAATTATGTATGTATTTATCCTATGTGAATTTTTTAATAGCAGTCCGGCGTGTGATCTTACTTCGACTAATGTTAAGCTGGAGTGTGGTTTGCTGGTGCCACTGACAAATATCACTCCCATTATGCCGGCTCGGTCAGGCGAGTGCGCAATATTAAGTTGGATAGAACTGACTTTTCTCGTTGTACTGTAATGTACTGAAATTCGAACATTAGCGATCATGTTTCTCGATCACTCTTTATCTCCAGCCATTGTTTTAATTAACAGATATGAAATCTCAATACCAAAGCGTAATTTAAGAAATTCATGGGTGTGCCCTCTCTCCCTTGGAATGTGTCGTGACTGCGCTACGATGAGATGAGATTAATGACAGGGGCGAGTTCGATACTTATCGTCAATCCGGATTGACTTCCGATGGATTCGATTGTACCGTCGATTCTGACTAGAATACATTAGCGAGTTTGACTTTTGGGAATAAAAGTAAATGTCTTGATTTTAATTTAAATTGATTTTTGATATGACTATAACAATTTGTGACTGTAGATGAGAAAGAGATGAGTTCGATGAAATCGAATGAACTGCAGCAAATTTTAGTTCGATTCGAGCCAGACTCGAACAAAGACATACGTTTCATTTTTTATTGCACACGCGAGTGTGTCTTGTATACACGAGAAAACAGGTGCGAAAGTCAATTAAATTTCAACAAAAGGTTTCCGGGTGAATGACCGATGCATTAGGTTTATAAAGGAATCAATTTATTATCAATAGATGACCTCAGCTTCATTTATAGATGTAGGTGTTTCATTACTGAGTCAATTTGGCTTTCTTAGATCTTGGGTATAGATTTACACCGAGCTCAAATTACCACTTTATAAGTTTGCTTATGTGCTCGTAATTCAAGCAAACCAATTTGATAACTTGATGTATGTTATTATTAATATTGATGGATTTGTCTAAATGTTATGATTGATATAAATAAGTATGATATCCGACAACTTATAATCAATTTATATATTACTTTGTATTTTTATACTACATCAATTATACAATATTATAATAGTAAGAAAAATGATTATATATAGTAACTACCTTGATTATATTGGCCAAACGCGACAAGTGTGCAATGCTCAAGGTAATAGGGAATATTACTCTTCTTATAAGATCATGTCGGAACACAGTATTCCTGGTTTAAGAGAAAAGTGAATCCTCTTTCATATATGTAGAACTTATCTTTAATTTTAATTTTGTTTCTGTTGGTAAATATTTGTAGTCTATGACTGACTAAGTCGTTAAGAACTAGAAGAGTATAGATGGCGCAATATTTCAATAAACGAGTACTTTTCTTTTCTTAACCAACTGACCAATTATAAGGCTTTTATTATTAGCTAATTGTACAAACTATTAACAATGGAATCAGTCAGTCATGAATTCTAACAAAAAAACGCTATTATCCCAATTTATTTAATTGGTAATCATAGTCTAATAAGTGATGTTGTAATACTTCGCCACGACACAACGAACTTTAGTCACGTCGCAGTCTAAGGAACTGCGCCACTTTCAATCTTTGCAATTTTCAGTAACATTACTTCACTTGTGTGGAAGGAATGATTTCCTAAAAACTGTTATGAAAGTGAAGACCCACACTTAAGCCGTTAAATTGCAACACCGAATGCATTCGTAATTAATTGCATCAAAGTTATAAATAATAAACAGATTTACACAATATTTATTGAATTTTATAGATGTGTCTTTGCTTACTTGCGTAATTCGACGCTAGCTCATAAAATAGAGTTCTGTCTTTTCCTTGTTATCACTTTTAAACAGTTGTTTAAAATAGCATTAACTGAAGAACATAATTTCACGGCTAACTCACAGCGTAATTGTATATTAAGGTAATTTTTGCTTTAAAAACTTGTTTCGTTATTAGAGCGTTTAGACAAGTAACGTCTATGGTTTTTAGTAGAACTAATTATGAATTACAAATCTAATTGTATTAATTCATAGTTACAAAGTAGCTCACTTTAAATGTGGGTTTACAATCTCAAACAAGAAAAATCGACCGGTACCATTGTTATTTTGCATGTACTTTCGAGATTCAATAAATCGCATTTTGTTCTTTGCGAAAATACACACCTATTAAAAATAATGTCAGGATTAATCTTAAAGTTCTACCCATACAAATATAAAGGAATTAATATAGGTACCTATTAAATAAGCATTGAGAATAGTAATAATTTCAAATTTAGTTTCCATTGACTTAGGACGTTTGTCTACCATATTCATATAACAGTAAAGTAATGTTAGATGACAAATATTGCAGTGTTAGCGAGCATGAAGGTGATGTTAACTAAAGATAATATTTCTAATTTAAATATGAATTTATCTTGAGAACAATATTTGTTTTTCACATTAGTATTCTCGAGGAAAATGAGGATAACTTAAAAATATCTATTTAAATTCAGTCTACATCCATTATAATGAAATCCTTAAGTAAATACATGCAAATCGTTTGAATGTTGAATTCATTCATATATTCATAGTATTATCGAGATAACGTTAAGAGCAACAAATACTTGAGGAGCGACAGGAATTTTCTAGATATTTGTAGTTTTCGTGTACCGTTAGATAAAGCTAAGTGGAATTCACGCGAACCGTTATATCGACTAAAGTTCAGAGATGTTTAGAACTTTTGACAGATTTTACAAATACTTGCTAAGTGTTTATTACACTTTTGGAATGTGTTATGTAGACAAATGATATCCTATTCTCTTTGATATTTTGCTTTGAAGTTTCTTCAATAAATTTGTAGGTAAATAATCGTCAGAAGTTCTTAGACACTAGAATGACAGGAATTCCTCGTTTTATTGCCTCGGAATTCCATTCAGAGCCTTTCTAATAATATTCTGAACAATTTTGGTGGAAGCGTTAAGTTTAATATCAAAATCATTCCTTTGATAATAAAAACTTTGGTGGCGTATTAAAATTTTTATCATTATTATAGTAGTTAAATGCATAGGTACACATTTATAAACAATGGCATAACCTCAAACCAGCTTAGCTCTGTTAATTAATATTTACGATAAATAATACGATATTTTTTTGGGCGGGAATCGAACCTGAGACTTCTGTCGAACAGACTGATACGCTACAGAGTCAGTCGTAATAAAATATTATGTTCATTAATTTAATTTATTTTAGCAAATGAAACTGTTTTAACGAATCATTGAAGTGGAACGTATAACTGTTCAAATAGATCAGTAATTCATGATTCAATTTTCACAGTCAACAATTATGACAGCGAACAAAAACGTAGGTATATTTCGCTGATAGCTCCGAGCGTTAACCTCAGTTTATGGAAATATGATTTACTATTACAAAACAACTAATATTAACATTACAAATTCATTTATAGTTCACGTTTCAAATATTTATTGCCTACTACGCTTTTATGCGGAATTGGGTAAGTAGAATTTATTCAAGTTATAAACGAAGTTAATCCAAATAAAGTGACAAAAACCTTAACTAAAATGTTTTTATCGGTTATTTTTAGGAAAGTAAGAAAAGTATTTGGGTGTGTTCGTCACGGATGCTACCTAGTTGACCGTGAAAAGAGTCGTTTTCTCTCGATCTGTAGAACCTTGCACGAAATGCGCAGGTGGCTGTTACCGACCACTTTCTTTCTTACCTCGCACCTTACCCAACGGATAATATCGATTGCATCGAAAATTCAATTTGAAGCAGTAATGAAATTTATACCGACATAATCTTTTATTTCACTTTTACTGTTCAAATTAACGATTGTTTCAAATGCTTGTGGCAAATAGATGGTCGAAGTACTTTATTTAAATTGCCGGTATAATATTATAACTTTTAAAAATAAAAACTAAAATCAATAATTGCATTTATTTTATTACTTTTGTTTTATCAATAACGTATAAATAAGTATACAAGATCATCTATAACACATTCTAGGCTAGGCATACCGAAATTTTGTACTGGTGTTAACTTAATACCTACAACTTTGCTCGCCCACTGATGTGATAAGGGATTTTGTGTTTTCAATATATAATACACTATACAGTTACTGTATTTAATAATATCTCCCATTTTAACAGCATGAAAATGAACTGAATTTTGTGTGTGAATTTTCACAAAATTTTACTCATTTAAAGCCGATTTACAATTTGCTTCGGTTGAAACTTGTTTCAAATATATTTTATTTTGATTAAATACTGTACGTTGCAATATTTATAAAAATAGTATTGTATAAACATCACGGAAACTGAATAAAGTTCCAAAATAAAATCATAATCATTGAGAAAATATAAGAGAAGATTGCTGAAGAAACTTCATTTTGTACATGGAGTTGTGACCAGTAGGAAGATGAGAATGTTGCTTGCAATGTTCATAAATATTTTATATTTATTTTTTGTGCGTTCCTACGTTACTACTAAACTAAATATAATTAAAATTTGAACACTTTTAATAATACTCTTAATTAATTTTAAAAAATTATATTAATACGCGAAACTTTTGATAGAGAGCTTATAATAAAAGCGTATAAGGAGAGCTTTTGATATTTTATAATGGAGACTTTGAAATATTAGACGCAACCAGTACATACGAGTATGGTAACAACTACAATACAATTTTAATCTTGGCAAAAGCACAGAATTTTAAAGCTAGCTTCATTATATTTTATTAAAAGTTACCAGACAGCTTATACTTTACTATATTTTTTGGCATGACATAGAAAAAATATTATTTCTGGCGTGTTTTTTGTGTAATTTAAAGTCTGCAAAATAATTTCCTCCGTAATACTCAAAGTTTATGTGAAAATTAAAAACAGAAACCATAACTTTTATAGCAATAAAAGCAGTGCATAAATATTCAAAGTTTTAATCGGAATATATCCTTTTATTAGTACCATGATCTATACCAACTATAATATTATATATAGGTAATAAGAATATAATTTATAATAAACAAATCCTTCCAATTTTTTGCATGAACCACATATTTATTCGTGGCCTTGACGTTCACTTTACTAAGTATTGGATCACGAATAATCACGATGATTAAGGTTATAAACGACTATTAAATAGTCACACGTGAAGCGTGACTTGATTCCTTGCTTATTTTATTCAAACAAGGTTATATTAGTATGTTTAAATATACATTATATTTAAGTATTTGAATGATTTTAAACATTAAATTTATAAATACTATAAATCCTGTTAACCCATTAGTTTCAATTTATACATCTTAAATAATAGATAGACCTACCGTATTTATTGCCTGTAAATATTATATGTGTAATTTTTAAAGGATAATTAATAATAATAATAACCTATAAACATAGAGATATTTCATAATAGAATGGGCACAAATTTATAATTGAAATTGTAATTACATAATTTAGAATATGAGTCAATAAACACATATATGAGAGCTTTTCTCTTAATAATAAACTCTTGCCATAATAAAAATACAGTATATATAATAATTGTTTTTTTATATCTACTTACACTTAAGTAGATATACAAACGAAATTAAAAATGGGCAACCATCAACCCATCATTTACCATGACCTAATGTCAAGTAATAACAAAAATAATTAACATTTCATTTTATACGTGATCATATTAGACGACACGGAGGTCATCTTGTGTAATTCTAAACATAGAATTACATTACAAATTGCGTATACAATAACAAGACAATACAGAAACGATGAGTCAATAGGCGTATAATGTAACACCTGCGAATAATTGCATTGAATTGTTGTTTTATGTGGGTACTTAAGCCTGTTTAATTCTAAAGAAAAAAGAGGAAATTTAGTTATTGGAAAGTTATAATAATGTAAGTTGTATATCTATATTATTTTATTTGGTCGCATAATACGTATTAGTCTCAATAGAATATCACTTTCATAATCTCTTATTAAAAATATATAAAAGCTTTTATAAATGACTGAATTATATTAATTTAACTTTTTTTTAAATACTAAACGTCATAACGGAACAACGAAATCCTTGAAAGCTAAAATGTACACTTTATTCGAGAGAGTCTAAAAGCAGTTCACTCAAGGGTAATTGAAATGTCTGAAGTGCTGTCGGTCAGTTTAACTAGAGTCACATTTCTCGAGTGACCTATAACCGTCAGAGAAGACGAATGTTTAGGCATAAGTTGAAAGTTGGGACGAACTGCTTTTATTACATATTTGCTAGCAATAATATGTAAAAATAAATATAATATAAAAAGAAACAAAATATTTCTTTCGTTAGTTCCGCTCCTAAATGAATCAAAGGCAATGAAATTAAATAAAAAAAGGAAAACATGTTATGCAGCTATTACAAGATTATGCTTTCAATATGTAATAAGATCGTAATTAAATAACATATCAACTTTGTATCAAAAGTGAAAGTGTGTATTTAATAATACCTACAGGGTACTGACTACATTAATGGAATCCGCCCACTGCCAGCTCCTTTCACTGTTCGAACATTAGTTATTATTTTTGTGTTGTATAATATTAACAATGAATTTGTTTTAAATATCTGGACTAGAATATATTTTTAAAATTAGAACCACTTACACTGCTGAATAAAAATCATTGAAAATTGCGATCACATATATGCCAAAGCTACATAGAATGTCGCATACCTATACCTATACCTATATATATTTTTTAAATTTTGTTATTTAAATTATGTTCTTATATTATCTAATAAATACTTTATCTAGAAGTTTAATTAACCTCAAATATATGATTATGTTAAATGATATATATCAAATAAATGAATCAACTAATAAAACGATTGCAAGCTTATTTATACATTGGCATATTGTTTTGATTCCAAAGCCATTACCGTAGTTCACGCATCGGCGCGTTCCTGATCCACCGCTGCAACGACACAGAAGCCCCATCGTGTTGTGTGGCTGTGACGCCTTTATAACTTATATGAAATTACATTTTCAGATGATACAATCTTAATTTTCGCCCTTATCACGATGATAAATAGAGATTAAAGTCGAGGAGCACTTTATATCTGAAAGTGTGGTTTACAATACATTCACAATGAGACAGCTTTGCTTTTCAACCCCAATCATGCCGACTACCTACAACCTTAACCCCTCATATTAATCGGATTAATTCCTAAAGGCACCTACTCTCAAAGGATTAGGCCGTATTTAAATTATTTTTGCATGTGGCATTTTGACGCCGAGCCACGAGATACTTTATGCCACCTCTCTTGAAAAGGATAATTGGATTTGTATATTTTGTTAGACAATGAATAATGGGTGTTAATAAACAGATACGCGTCGACATTCCCGTTGGTCGCGCGCTTGTCCGTGATCATAATATTAAGGATTTAAGAGATATATTATATTTCAATTATTTTTATTACAGATTGTTTTCATTTTATTTTAATACTTACATTATTGTTAGTATAACTCGAATTATTTATTACAAGTTAATAAATAATCATAAAAAGCTATTAAAACAATTGTTTACCAATGCGACATTATTATTAACTAATCTAAAATATAACAAGAAATTCAAATTTTTTCTTTAAGACTTTTTTTTAAATCTAACGCAGATTATGTCTTGACAAAGTTTTAATATTTAACATCAATCATATGCATATGCCTACTTATATGGTAAGACACAATAATCTGTTACAATTTTTTTAATAAATAAGAAAAATAATCTCTAATAGAATCAATACTTTTAAAATATTAAAAATTAAACGATACTTCCAAAATCTACGCAACTTTTAACAATTGTCAAGTTTGCAGTATTATGTATAAATTAAAGTGAAATCGGACCACTAGAATCCTCATATCGCTGCATTCCACTCAACATGTAAGCCCGAGGATTTAGGAAATGCTGCTTTATTATCTACATAAAAATAAGCAAATTTATTTTTAAGTCTCAAATAGAGACGCAATTTAAATATTTAGATTTTATGTTAAACTAAAAAAGGCATATTTATTATAGTAGCCAGACATGTGACCACACTTCACATATTAAGCTAGCTTTTAGAGTACGCTCGATGAATGGAAACAACTACCATCACAGAATATGTATGTCTACAGATATCAGTAAGTACTGAAGTAAAATATAAACGGTATAAAATACTGCGATAGTGTAAATTTATACATTTACGTATTTAGGCAATTCGTTAACAATAGAATTAACGTAATTATCCGACGATGCGTGTCGTCATAGACGCGGCACGATTGATAGCAAATAGTAAAACTATTATATGTTAACGTAGAATGAGCAATGTATGTTTGTATGTATTATTAGTTTTACGTAATGTTTCTATCAATTGTACGCATATCAGTTAGCAAGTATCTTCAACAATTTGTAAAAATGTAGATTCTAAATTAAAAAAAAATTATTAAGATTAATAAAAAATTAAATCAATGATTATCTTTCTAAATAAATCAAACTCAAATAAGTTTCTAGTTACAATGGCACACACTTTTCCAACTTTTTAGTTGATAAATAATAATATTATTTGGCATTCAAACAATTTCAATTAATAGAACTAGAACGGGGTAAATATCAAGTATTCACTTATGTTAAAAAAGTTTTCGTCATGAAAATTGGAAGCGGGGTTAGTTGAATAAATACAGCTGCTCGAATTCGTAGTTTTCGAAACCGATGTAGCATACAAGTTCAAATATAAAGAATTAGTGAGATTCTCTGGCACAACTCTCGGGTTTGCTTGATTTTAATCAAAAGTTCGGATTGGATTGCCAGCTCTTCTCCCATTCCATTACACCATACGTACGATATCTCGATTGGAATTTAATAGTACTACCAGAGCTGTATGTCTAATCTAATACGACTTTGCACTTCTATGTTTGTTGAAAGTTCATGTCAAATGTGTCAGCTTCCAAGACCGGGTAGTTACAAGTTCTCTAAGGCATGTGTTACTACGGGTACTTATTATAAGTTTGACATAGGCACTTTCAGTGTTGCTCGTGTGTCTTGCACTGCATAGTTTACGTGTTGGTCCCTACCTCTAAAATATTAACAAGGGAGCCAAATGTTTTTGTTTATTAATATTTTGTGTTATACGAACTTGTTCATTTAATCAAAGCATACATATAGTAATCGAGGTACTAAACAAAGTACTAAAGAGAATTTTGGGTAATTGTAAATTAAGATATTATTTTATATTAAAAACAGAAAACAAACACAAAGCGAGAATAAATCCTTAAAGCTCTTATAGCGCCATTAAGTGAAATAATAACAAATTGCATTCGGGATGGAATCGCAGCTCAAATTAAGCACCTGAATAAATTCCGTGATAATCCGGTGGCAGTTTTAATGTTTTAAAAGACTGGCAGCGAACTCGGGGAGAAGAATGAGTGACTTGGATAATGATTGCGTTCATTTCATTACACCGCTGGTAGCAGATCCTAGTAATTGAGGAAATTGGGTCGAAGTGTGATAAGGGGGTATTGGGTGTTATAGGCAACTCTCGCTCGAGTCCTCTTAATCGTATTAGCGTCTTTATCACCTGAGGGTAGCCAATGGGCCGAAGCAAGCCATATGGCATACAAAAGGGGATAGCATTATTCCCTTAACTATTAATTGTTTTATATTATTCAACTAAAGATTTTATGGAATACCTTTAATTATGTATTATAGTATTACAAAAATTAATTAGCAAAAGTTTGGAATAATTGCGTAAAATGCATTTTAAGCTTTAAAATTTTACATTAAAACTGGGGGCAGGGAGTTCATAATGTACTAAACATTAACTCGGGCCTACTTTGGTTGAAAGCTTTCAAAGCTCCTCTTCTCATCTTGTGTTAATATTCGCTTTAAAGTACCCAGCTCTGACTACTAACAATGCAACAACATTTGGGCATGAGCTTCCACTCTTAAAAATTCTTTTATTAAGCATCAAAGTCTGTGCTTAACTGCAGTAATTACTTGACCATTAAACTTTATTGCTGTTCGTACGGGAATATTTTGCCCGGCTATGTACGTAAATTTATTCAAAATATAAATCTGCTTTAATAATCGCAGGTGAGATTTTAACGATAATCGATTTTAATTAAACATCGTCAATGAAATCGATAAACGACATGTGTGCTTTATATGTGGATGTTATAAAACCAGCCTGAAGCAGTGAAAGTTGAATATGAGCGAAAACCACAAAAATGTTGTCTTTCCACTTTCCTTCAGGTTAGAGCATGATCACATCAACGACAAACGAACTGGTAAACTGTATAATGCTACCGGCGTTATACTAACACTTTCTAACACGTGTACCAGACTCACTTGTCAAACTTTTATTGTCAAAGACGCTGTCTCTGCCATCCGGTTCAGTGGTTAACGATGACCGTATACATATAACAAAAAGGCTATACAAATATACTCATGTAGAGTCATTGCAGTGTGACTATTAATGTAAGTAATGTCATTTTAATAGGTTTATTCATTAATCATTCGACGTGAAGTTTTTTTTAAAAGATTAACTTATGCGTCACCTCTAACTTTTATATCTTATTATTAATTAATGTTATACTGTATGTGACAGTATTAGTAACACGGTATTCTGACCTGCGGGTCATCTATTCGAAACCGGTAAAGCTTTGCGAATTTTAATATATATTTTTTTTTACAAAATTTACTAGTATTTGTTTTTAAATTACAAATAAAAGTTTAGACTTAAGAGTTTAAACAACTGGACTAGTAGGGGTTTAATTTTGGCTTTCAGCGCTGGCCATTACTTGCCGTAATGTGCCCTTTAACTTTTATGTAGAGAAGTTGGGAATGAGCTCTCTCTAGGGCCCTCTGCCTATGTAATGTTAGAGCCTCTCTGATAAAAATTTGGAACGCTTTAATCCATATTTCAAAGATTGAATATTTTTAAATAATGAAATAAAAAGAGTTACGAACTATTGTAATATTTAAACTAGATTTAACATGTGTAAATTAAAAAGTCAAACTATATTAAATAAATACGCAACTATCTTAATATAAATCTTCAACCCTTCCAGAACACTTCATCGAATAATAGAGTAAAGGTAGCTTGGAACAATTACAGCAAAATGTATTCCGGGTGTGTCAGCACAAAGAGGTAGGGTAATACCCGGCAATATTAAGTTATCTCAGGTGTACGCCGCAGTAAATATAAGGAAGTGTCGCGTCTAGCCTCCTTCGCTTCTTAACAGCCAGGGGGACGCAAATTATTGCGTATATATTCGTGATAACACAATTCCTCGCCTCTCTCAAACGGAACATTGTTCACGGAATATTCCCGACATATAAACTTATCCAATTACTTGCCACGTATACTTTCACGACCGACACGCTTCCGACACGACGGATTCTCGTGAAGATGATTTATAGAAACAATCATTTTCCTTAATTAATGCTCCTTAGAAAACGTTTTGAGTGATAGATACAATAGGCTTTAATTTCACGTAATTTCTCGTTTATTTTATATCTATTAGAGATAGAAATAATTTTCCCAATTCAGGAATACAATTTAATTTAGAACAATTATATTATTTCATAGAAAAGTATAATTGTAACTAATGGAACGTAACTTTAACTTTGTATGTAATATTAATTAACTCAACTATATTGCATTAATCTTATAACATGAATAAATGGAATTATTCTGGTCGAATGGATATAATCCTTCGTGAACTTGATCACATTCTGCGTCACCGAACTGAATGCGTTACACTAACAGTTACTAACTAAAGCTTACATTTGGTAATCCGTTGTCGACAAGGGGTTCATCTAAAAGCAACCTACTTCCAGATTTACGTACGTCATAATCCTTTGAAGGTGATTTACTGAGGGCCGATAGTACCGCAATCAACCAGATAAGCCACGGTTAATACCGCACCCCCCTGCAGCTCACCCCGTGTTACTTACGCTTAGACTTTCTTGAAAATTAACTTCGTTGGGTACAAAATTTTCCGCGTAAATGAATTAAAATCGACGGCCTTACGAAGATTCAGCGTTTTACTTCACAAGTAATTGACACCGTTCGTAAAATATTATGAATAGATTTTTGCCGTGAAAGGTATAAATTCGAGCCCTCAGTGACTACGACGGTGGAAAATTTCTAACTAGGAACGGTTATTTTGTGAAGGATAAGATCCCAAATTGATAGTTCAAAAAGCCCAAGACTTTATTACTTTTATCAAGTTCCTGCAGTAACTAGACCAGAAAATGATTTATTAGATACTGATAAGACGACCCTTCGGAGTGTTTTTGTTCTCAGCGAAAAATGGCGTAAGAATCTGTATTAATTTTTACGACT
Source organism: Tineola bisselliella (assembly GCA_028551675.1). Taxonomy (NCBI): domain Eukaryota; kingdom Metazoa; phylum Arthropoda; class Insecta; order Lepidoptera; family Tineidae; genus Tineola; species Tineola bisselliella. The sequence continues at coordinate 187,965 of JAPWLS010000977.1, forward strand.
TACGAAATTACAACCAATTTATTTTATAAGTACCTACATAATAACATAATAAATAATACAATACTGATAAATATAATAATATGTGTATTTATATAAGTATTACATAATGCCGTAAAATGTCACGAAAGATTACAAAACAAAACAATATCATGATATACGTGAAGCCAATTTAAGCAAGGTTAAAACAGCAACTACAGCGATATCTAACCCTGAATATGCGGAACGGTTGTTATTTTACTCTCAATTGCCTATAAAGTAATAATTCACATGGAACAAAAGGCAAATGGCGGGGTGGGATATCGCTATGATTCCAATTAACATCGCGAAATTGACTCGAGTGCGTATACTAAAGGCGAGTGTTCCGAAGAGGTTTATGCAACAAAGGTTAGATCATGCTACTCTGCTTTAGCATTCTGCCTCGGAGCCAGACAACATGGCCCTTAATAGTGTCGTTTGAGGAAATGTTAATTAAAGAGCTCGGGAAATTTCAATGCGCGGGGTTGGATACAAATAATAGAAAACATTTTCTCAGTGGGATACAATGTAATCATGTTATTGGGTCAACGATCTTGTTCTGTATCTTTGTATTGTTATTTATTCTGTTTCATAATCATTATAGTCCAGAAATCGAAAGCAATTTGGCTCTGGCCTAACATAACGTTCGACATTTAGAACAGACAATGACTTGACAGAACTATTTGACCTACTTGTTTATACATCAACTGTATTAATGCTGTTTTCATATTCTTATACAAGAAACATACATTCACGAAGTGCATTTTTATTTAATAAAACTTTTTGCAGTGCGGTAACAGAAAATATGTTTTCATATTAGTACATAAGTACAAAGTATATAGTAGGTACCTATATATTAGTACAAAGTGAGTGTAATAACGAAACTTATGTTATTATGAAGATTTTAAAATACATACTTGCTTATTAATTAGGTCAACTCTCTCGTAGAGCAGTATCAATATTGCCAGGACAATAATGGCTTTAGTCCAGGACTGTACAACACCCATCAATCATTCATTCGCTTTCACTTCATTAGGCATAACATCAAAAATATGAAAGCACGTTGTCCGTTAACTGTGCCCAACAAGGGATGAATAGAAAACATTCAAAATGGATTATTCTCCCTTTTTTCTATGTAATAGTGTGGCCCATTTAAACGTGCTATATCTCGTGATAGAGGATTTTATTTAAGTAGAGATAAACTCTGTGTGTGACGAAGAATCTTTGAATGTAGTAATCTACTAATAATGCAAAAAAAATAGCAGCTTCAATCGATAATACGCCTATCGGCGTATACGCCAAGCGGTTTCTCATCAGATTTCCTTCAAAAATGATGTAAGCCTAATTCGAGCTGCTTGCATCATTCTTTCTCTACGCTCTGCGGTTTTACACTTTTTAATGCTTCGCCTTTTTAATGGTACATTACTGGATGACAACTTATTAACAATCAAAGTGTAAATTAAGTTTGTATAGAAGTTCAAGCGTGTCTATGATGCGTAAAATGATCGAAAAATACAAAAACGAAAAATACTGCATGTACCGCACTGCGGTTTACATACACGGTTTTTATATTTACCATCAGTCGTGATATGAAAGTAACTAAGGTTGAATAAATATAAACAATATCTTTTGTGAACGTTGAGTTTGACGTTTGAGATAGACAAAATAGTTGAAATTTAATAGAGAATCCATGATGGAGTTGTAAATTAAATAATTCTAATAACATTCATTGTTCTAATCATAGGATAGACGCCGTATTACGGAGAACCGAACTAAAGCGCATTAGCCTGGCACTTAATTTAAGCGTAACAATGTTGTTTCTGGTGTCGTCTCTATTAATATTTAAATCAATGGCAAAAAAGATACAAACTTCAATTTCTCATTCCCCATGTTCCCGTAGTGTTCGTCGCACAAACTCTCTTAAGCCGCGTCTCCTGCTCCTGTGTCTTCCAAACATTAGACAAAAACATCGAACATTGGGGCGTGGCCGTACACATTTTTGTATTCATACACAATGTTTTTTGTTTTCCGTGGTCGGCGGAAAGCAAAAACATTGTGTAGGCCACGCCCCAATGTTCGATGTTTTTGTCTAATGTTTGGAAGACACAGGAGCAGGAGACGCGGCTTTAGATTTCTTATAAAAAAAATGTTTTGTTATAATAAGGAAACTAGTTACATAAAATTATGTTTGTTTTAATACAACTTTGAATATCCTTGTAGGAGCCGCTTGTACCATGTAACATTTATATATTAACCAGTAATCAATTTTAGAATTATCTTACAATAGAAGATATAAAATCATGTAATTGCTTTTAAATTTTAATATTAATTAATTTTCAACAACATATTTCCGTACTGAGTTCCAGATCACTTTCAAGTTTTAGTTGAAAGTTCATGACAGAGTTATTCTTGTCTACTATTTTTCCATTAGATGTTTCTAAGGTTCAATAACACTTGCCAATATCGCGAAATTCTAGAATTTGTAAAGCGCAGTTACAAAAGCTCTGGAACATGAGCTCTGTATGCTATGCTTGTCGATATAAATCCTACGGTTGCATCTTACGCCACGCTTCGTGTCTAGACTGGACTTTGTGTACTACATTGTTTACGTGAAGTCTTAAAACCTTAAGCTTAAACACTTTTAATAAACCGATTTTACCAAAATAAAACGTTAATTCATAAATAAGATGCGCTTTAGATTCATTTTCGAAATATATTAAATACTCGATTTCACTTTACTATTAATAAATATATAAACTACAATAGTATAAAAAATGTGTTTAAACCGTTTCGAAAGCTTTGCAGCCATCAGCCATGCCGCGACTACGCGAATAACTTTAAGCGTAACTGCAATATATAAAATATTTTGAACAATCATAACAACAATAACATTATTTGTGGAACGGTAATAACACGTAATCGATCAGAAAATGAGTAAAAATGCGCTTCATTGAATTGACACAAAGAGGGAATGAGTGTAGGAATATTAATTGAACCGATATTTATCTGTATAGATGGATAAATGGCAAGCGAAAAATAAAAAAGGAATTATAAGCAATTTACTTTTAGTTTTAAGTGAAATAATGCATAATTAGTTGTTTCAGGCGTTACTTTGCGGAAATCCATATTAAATGAAATTAGTTAAAATTATTTTGCTTACAATTCCCGCTACAAACATTCAGTAATTTGTCTCGACGCGTTTCGCCACTTCACGTGGCATCATCAGGATACGTGCGGTCGCTTCGGCTTCGCTTCAACGTCGTTGAAAATAATTTTAACTAATTTCATTTGAAATAATGCATTCCAAATTTTCTGTTTTTGCAGCTATCAATGCTCCTCTGAGATCATGTTAGTCATACCGTGAAATGTATTAAAATAATCGACGTAAACGTGATAGTAATAGAAAATCTTTTAAATTAATTAAGTTTTAATTTATTTTATAGATAGGGATAAAGTATGCACTATTCAGGGGGGTTACTCAGGCATATCCGAAGTTTCGTGGTACGGCCATCACCTCTGTAGCTTATGTGAATTTTGACAACCTGTAAAAATTCCTGTCAAATATCCGTGAAATAAGCACTGTGTGGCCTATCCGTCGTGTCGTCTGCCAAATCAGTAATTTCGTGAATGATTACGTAAGTGTTCCTGAGTAGGAAACGTCCGTATTTTCGTCCCAAGTGCGTCTGAGTAGCCCCCCAGACACGAATGTTTGCGATGTTAGTTTGTGCTATCACCTAAACTCCTTTCTTTTCAAATACTTTTAAAGTATTTAAATTCAACTGAAAACTCTCTTGTCAAATAATAAACAAACTTAGATGCACTCTCAATGAAGAAATGGGCAATTTCATTAGTATTTTAAATTGTGTTTCACAGTTACTACTTCTTATTTAGTAAGGGGAGCACAAGAGGGCTGAGAAAAGGCAGGAGATACAAGTAGGCATGTTTGGAAAGGCGCCTCGGGTTGTATGCGAGTGCGTAGGGAAAAAGGTTTCTTTACCAATGTAATAACTTACTCAATGGGCCGCTCTTTTGTTAAATCTACAACCAATTTCGCTATGCATCTCGTTTTAATATGGTTCATAAAACAATGTTCCTTTTTAGTGGCAGACTGAGGGTGCATAATTAACTTAATTACAATGCAAATACAGATGTTACTGGTGTAAAGAGATTTTAATTAGGTACCTTTAACTTTTTAATCTTTAAATATTTTGTTTACTTTTAGGCTGATATTATTCATTAATTCAATAACAGTGATTAATGTCGTAGTGTTTAAAAGTAGCTATTTATTTGAATCTGGGTGCTATATTTTTGTGTTTATTATGATACCTATTACATTCTATTGATTTGAAATAAAATATTGGTGGGAAATCTATGCATACTTAGGCATTAAACTATAATATAAACAAATCGACATCAAAATAATTAATTGCTAATGGTATCATATTTATACACAACAAACATTCCAACATCTACTCATTCTGAAATAACGTATCACTTGTAATATAAGGCTATCATGAGAGAACATTTCGGAATCTCCCTTCGACACACTTGCACCACGAGTTGTTTTATTCATAGCCTGTTTGAATAAAGATGGAAATATTAAAGGCGTAGGTCAGAAATGTCGACTGGGGTTAATGTGGTCTGGTTCTTAATCGTCATACATATTAATTACAAAATATGCTAACGTCGTTTTCTTTCTCTATTCCTTTGTAAACATGGTTAAATCAGCTTAATGTACTTTTTCTGTTGCAATTAATTGGATGGAGGTCTCATTGTGGTTTTTTGTTTGTTCTTGAATAATTTATTTAAATAGAGGAAGTCTGGCGTTAATCGCGAACATTATTTAACTGATTTAAAAGACTTTATGTGGTCTCGACGCGAAAGCGATGAAAGTAAAGCTTTTGAAACGTCGCGTCGGATTAAAATAATCAGAACAAACGCAATAGTAAGCCGAATAAATTAGTTCAAATAAGGGAAGGTAACTAGAAAAAATGAATATACTTTTTAATTATAATCACTGAAACACCTAGATATAAAAATAAATTATAAGCAGTAGGTACTACTATAAATTAAAAATTGTGTGTTTTAGTTAATACGGGTTGAGTTTTAATTATTATTAACCATAACAGATTTTTTCTTCCATCTGATCTCTAAAATACTTTTATTTTTCATACAAGAAAATGTTTTTAATAATAAATTACATTTACCGGTATTCTTGAAAGCCCTGTCAAATCTATAATTAAAAGTTACGCTAAAACTTCTTTTTATATTAATTTTCTTCATTCAACGGAAAGCTCGTGTGTTCTTTGAAGTTTTCACGTGGGAAATTTTCTTTTTATTAAAAAGCTTTTACTATCAATGTGATGATACGATCTTTGTAAATAATTTCATAAACAATGTGCGTTCACTGTTCTGTAGTGAGGCGCTTAAATATTTTAACAACACCGTCTTAAGTTGCGCACACGCACGCAGTCACGTCCAATCCATGATTTGGTAAAAAGTAAATTAACTTATTCTTCTCCTCTCTCCTTTTCTCCCTCCTGACCATTGCTGAGGATCGTGACTTCGTGGGAATTGTGGTTTGTCCACCAAGATGTCACCATTACTTGTGCTTGTTTGATGAGATGATGAAGAACTTCATCTGCAATTATGGTTTCTCACACGCAATATTCTACGATACAATTTACAATTCAATTTAATTTAAGTTATAAATAAAACAATTAATTAAATGTTTAATTTGACGATGAAAATATTATTATTTTTTTAAGTAAATCTTTTCGTGAGCAATGCTAACGACACGAGCACTTTTCCAGCTACTTATGCCTCTCATCTCTTGTGATAAATGAGTGTTCTCAGAGTTTTAGTACGTAGCACGTGCGGGCTACGGTCGTCGGAGGTACAACACTACTAAGTTGAGAAGAGCCCGGGATAAATAGCCTGCCCTTTTCACTTGTTTCCAAATAATTTTGCCATTTTGTTTAGGGGAGTGAAAACTTTTGAGATCGATGACGATGAGCCGTCTAAGCTTAAGAATGTTTATAAAATATTGTGTTTGTTGTTTAGAAATGTTTTTGTTTATTTTTATTTAGTTTTGTTTTTAGTTTAATAAATATAAGTTTAAAATAAGAAATCAATTACAATTTTGTATAATATTGATAAATTAATTTATGCTTTATTGAAAATGCAAATACAAGATTCAAATTTAAATTGTAATTTTCCCTACATAAATAACATTAATTACTTTATCGAATACTGTAATTAACTGCAACACAACAAACCACATACAACCAGAATACCTACCATTAAATCCAGTTCAATCAGCTCTAATTATGCTGTAACAATATTTTAATATCGTAGCTTTGTTTTGGTGACATAAGCCCTTTAAGTTTGGGAGTTAACTGTCAAATTAGCTGAACTATTTTTACTCTTGAAATTACAAGTGCTATACGTAAATTTAATCCAGGAACATTCCCTTTTATATAGTACTCATTCTTTTCTGTGGAAAACTACACTGAAAAGTCTATACCTTATGTAGGAGTTTTTGAAGATAGGTAGGTACTACTTTAATGTTTGTGTCTCTTTTCTTAATCCGATGATTGGTATTGGACCGTTTATGAATCTCACCTTAGCTTATCATGAGACGGAGAGTGCGATAAAAAAGTTAATGCTTAAATAATATTCTGAAAAAAATATAAGGGTGTTTTTGCAATAATGCAATAAATACATTTTTGAAGTGCAACCTCCCAAACTATTTCAACTAGGGTGGCTTTTCTCTGAGTTTAATAACGTCATCTTTATGCCAGAGCTCGTGAATATTAGGAGATGCCTACGTGGGGAATTTGTCCCTGGACTCCGGAAGCATTCGCTCTAACCCCTGTAATTACAGGAAATAAAATTCGGAACAACTGATATTTCCTTTACGAATTTTAGTTGAATGATGTTTTACGAATGCTTTTAGAACTTGGAATGTTATTAGATCAAAGTTAAATTTAATTTAATATATAATATATATTCTTACCTTTATTTTTCCATGTGTTATTGACGAGACTTTGGATCACTCATACATTTAAAAAAAAAACATAACAAAACCAAATACTAAAGTCTTAGTAATTCATTTGAAAGGTAACAAACAATAAAACACTTGAAATCAACAAAAAGCGAGCACGTAAATTGCACGTACAAACAAACACAAAGCGGCGAAATAAGAATTCCTTTTCAGTGTATTTCTTAAAATTGTACTGTGGAAATATCTTTCTAGAAGTACTCCCAAAAGAGTCATTTTCTTCCTCACGTGTAACCGGCTTCTTTTACAATAAATGCCTATTTCACATTTGAACAGCCTTTGTGTTTTTACACGATCATTGTAAAATATTACACTAGAAAACGCCCGTCGCTCACCTTAATAAATATTTGAAGAAAATATATTTAATGAAAAATAATTTAACTCTTTTATACTTGAGATGCATCAGTGATATTTATGTTTATTGAGTGCCCAAGTCGCATTTCCATATCTATTTAGTCAAGCATAAGAAACATCTGTCAGGAATAGTAACTCCGCGTGGCCGTCGTCTTCGCACGTCGTCCTTGCTATCTATCTAATCTCTAATATCTCTATCTAATCTAATTTTGTAATGATCTCGACCAAAATTATATAAATGTGTTAGTCTGTAAGATAAACAAAAAAAAACAACTATTCATTTACTAGGAAAAATAGCATGAATTTTAATACATACAAATACAATAATTTTAAAACAAATATAAAAAGTAAAAAAAATATTTAAAACTCGACTTATAATAGATTTAGAAAGAAGTCAAACGAGGTTAACTCTTAGATCACTCATCTTTATTCAAACAGCTCTCATGAATAACACAACGTCTGTAAATACTGTTCCCAAGCGGGTTGAGATGAGGGGGAGGGAAACATAACTAGTGATAACATCCAGATGCCGACTCCAGGAAAATTGGGGGTGATTCTTCCCAGATCTTTATTACAAATGACTATGCCAGCTTTAGTGTTGTCTAAAAACGTGGTAGCAATTAAACGATATGATTGCCAATGTAAATGATAATGCTTATTAGAATAAAAAATATAACTAATTATACGTGTATTCTTTAAATAATTATTGTTTCGCAATGTTGTCTGAGAAAAACTTAGGTCGTAATACGAAGATGCTCTATTTCATTCCTCAAAACTTAAACATTATACCACTATTTGCCATGGTTTTTTATGACTCCGAGTACAATAGCAGGGTAGGCCTAATAGCTTAGCCATGAAAACATTTTATAGGTATATAACTAGATTCATAAATATTACTTAGTATTCCTATTCTTTAGTGTTGATTTAAACTATTAAATAACATTTTCTTCATACAACATCTGTCATTTTGACAGTTCGTACTTTAAACAATAGCAATGCTAAGTAATGTTTATAATTTTTTTCAATAAATAAACACACATTTGCATTTATATTCTCAGATAACTTAATAATATCTATCTCTCTTTAAAAAAACAATAATTTAAAAATAGACCGCTCATCTTCCAGCACGTTGTTCAAATTTCAATTAATTTTAAAACTTTGATAACTTTGCTGTCAAAAATCAGTGTAATCGTTGTTTACAAATAGATTTAAATTATAAAGTTTTGTGAATAACATGTTTATTGGTATAAATTTTGTGTAAATCTTCTATTTCTACGAAGTTTTAAGTAATTTTGTTTCAAATAACAAGGAATCCTGATTCTTGAATTTATTGAATTTAAACTTGAAATTATGAGTAACATTAAATTAACTTTGAAACGAAATAGAGACAAAAATTTTAAGAATAATTTTATAAATAAAACATAATGCTAATTAATTATACATTAAAAATATTAAATTAGGCCTACTTAAAATCGTAACATCAAAGCATTTAGTTATTTGAAATGTTATCTAAGACTGTTTTAAAAGACTTTATGCGGTTTACTATCGCGTTTATTGTGATTAGTTTAATCCGACGATTCGAAATCAGTGTAGTAGTCGTGATTACGGCGAGACCAGTACACGAGCCACAGATTAAATTAATAAAATATGTTTATATAAATACGATATTAATAAAGTATTGGTTCCAGGTCTACGTGTTGTTCTTACTCTGATAACTCGGGTTTAATAAAGTTTATTAAAGGATTAATAAAATAAAAACATAATATAATATCGATCGCAATAAAGTATAATAGGTTGCCGACAAATTTCCTTCAAAAGATAACGTATAAAGTTCCAATAGGTATGAGAAAAGTTACATCTCAATTACAAAACTTCATATCTGTACAAAACCTCAATTTAAGACTGTAACAAGTGAGGCTGTATATTGTTCCAAAGATGGCGGAAGTTTCGACACTTTCAACTTTAAACTACACTTCCGCTAACTGGCTCAAGAACATATTATTGAGATACAAAAAATATATTGAAAGCACTTAATTGAAAAGTTAACTTGTGTTTGACTCTAACGGCTTTTATTAATTACATTGCTTATCGTTGACAGTTTGATGTGGTGACTTACATATTAAAACAAATGAAAAGTTTTGTAGTGTTAGACTTTTTTGTAGTATCCTGTCTAATCCACGTGATCACTATTACTAATCCATTAAGTATATTCACAAATATTATCCGTACATTGACATATAGTATAGTAAGACGGAGCAATATAAAAAGTATTTTGTAAGAAGAAAATCTTAAACAAAAATAGTTTTCTTATGCAAACGACGCTTTTCGCTGCGAAAGTTTAGTGTAAGTCCGGAGCATACACGTCCACTTGGAACGTTTCTATTCTCCGACCACTGTGATTCACAGAATACAGTTGCTTGAACTTTTACCTCTTTTATATACACAATATATTGAGAGGTTGTTATTTTCGAAACTTTGTTAGTTTAAACTTATTGCGAATATTTCGTGAAAATATGTTACTGTTTTTTGTCTTTCACATTGGTATTTTGGTTTAAACAACTTCATATTATTTACTAACAAGTTTATTTTGATAAATCTAAATTTATTTTAGTGAAAAACAAATACAAAAACCTAGTTAATAATATTAACAATAAATTTAATTTAGTAAGTTCGTTTAATGTATGCTAAATCCTAAAACATAGATCAAGACAAACATTAGACTGTTGTAATGCTATCAAATCGCTACCTAGATCCTAGTTCGATTATAAAATGAAACCAATACGAACAGTTTCGAGTTTCCCATTTCACTCATTAATTCCGACTTCCCACTCATGAGTTCACTAACTCATCAAACAATTCCGCAGCCATTAATACAAACGTATGGAGTAAGTTTAAATTAAACCCGCTATTCAAGTAAGCTTCGAATAATGATGAATACACGCAGATGGGGATTTGGGGAAAGAGTTATAACATATTTTTTTATAAATATTTAAGAATCATTCTTATGTTTAAAACTATGTGCTATATCATGACGAATGCATTGAATTAAAGCGCGATCTGTGAAAAAATAGTTTGTGGGTATAACGAAAAATTAGTAGAAACCAAATGTCAGAGGATTATCTGATAGGCACAATGGTAACTATCAGATATCTACAAGTTTTTATAGAATTTTACATTATATTATATTTAAATCTATATTTTCTTTCATACATTTAACCCAAAATTTTAACATGTAACAGGCGTGTAGTTTAATAAATGATGACATTGATGTATTTAATATTTTTACTTTAGCAAATAATTTTGCAACAAAAAGTAACTTAGTAAGTTAACGGCTGACGTGCTAAACAGGATATTTAATTTCCGTTTCATTCTTGGAATCTTCTAATTAAATATTTCTTAGTTCTCACCTTGTGAAATTCTCAAATAACAAAGTAATTTGAAAATACTTTTCTAATACCAATTTCTATTTTATCTAAATCTAGTAGGTGTTTTAATGATAAATTAAAACTTTAATTTTATTTATGATTTTCTAACAATTTAATTACCTATATTAAATTTGGACTATAGTTTGTAAAAAATATGCTACAATATTATTATTCTTTTATTTTTTCATTTATTTATTTAATTTAACCAATCTTTGTCTACCTACAAACTTATATATATTATTTATTTGTCTTAATACAAGTCTTGACGTAGAGAGCGATGGATGCCAGAAAATCGTTTTCGCATGAATAATTATGCTAATAATGTCTACGAGATAAGAAAAACTGTATCTTGTGCAAGTAAACTGATATAACCGGCGAGAGCAATAACTTTCGATTGTGGGCATAATTCCATTGCATACAGTTTTTGTTTGTGAGACTGATTTATTTTGTATTCCAATGAAGCGTTAATGTTTTTATAAAGTCATTTGTCTCGTTAAATGTCAACAAGTTAGACTTTCTGATGGTGACGGCGATACCTTGTTAAAATCTACATAATCTTCATCGTAGTTCCGGGAGCTAAATTGAGGTTAAGATTGTAACTTATCTTTAAACAATTTTTTTTACAATTTTACATTGCGTTTCAACATAATAATAAAAATAACGGTGTGAGATTTGTTAAACTGGTTGCCTATCAATAAATCCTTATATTGAATATATTTTTTTCCTTTTGTAGCAATCACTCTTAGTTTTGACGTATTACATATTGAATGTCGTTCATAGCAAAAGTATTACTTTCTTGCGCAAAAAGTGTAACATATTGAAACTATATGTTACTAAAAAGATTTTTGATAGACAATTTTCTTGTACCTACCACAACTTTGAGTTAAATCTATATTTTGTTGTCTATATTGTTTATGCTGCATACGTGCAATGTTGTTAGATAACTGAATATTAAATACAAAATTATTAAATGTTGTTAAACCCAAACATATAAAAGCGTATAATATAATATAAGACGCAATACTAAATATATTGTACCTACTTCCAAAGGGACTTCAATGATCTTTCTTTAATTAAGTTACATTGCAACACATGTCGGGTACTTTAAAAATTGTAGGTACCTACTATTTTTTATTAGGTATTTTAAAAGCACGTCTTCTGATATTATATATTCTAGTCTGATAAGACAGTCTTAAATATAAATCTTTTGTGAACAAACTTAAAATATTTTCCACGCTTCATATTATTTTTCTTGTTACAGGTAAGTGCGGAGGACGGAGACCGTAATATTGGAAGGGTTGGGTAAATAATCTTGCAAATTACTCCGACAGAGTTAATGGCCAGTTTCACCAATCAATAAATCTGAGAGTTTGTTAAGAACACAACAGTGGTGTTTCGTTATAAAAGCAACGGTTAAGATCACAAGAAATAAATTTACGCTTCGATTAATATGTAAATTCATCGTAAAAGGATAGGAAATTATGCCAAATATCTTTGTTGCGCATAAATTACTGTAAAATGGTGTGCGTGTATCCAATATAAATAGATCAATTCTGCTTTCGACAAATATAATAATAACATTAAGGCAAACGAAATAAATCGAACTAGACTGGGTTCCATAAAGCATTTCATGCCTGAGTAATGCATCTGAAGAGCTTTCACCATTCATGTGAATGAACCGCTCGTCCAATTACTCAATGTTTGTTCTCACTATGTCAATATTAAATACAAAATTCAATGAAAAGTGTACACGACCAGATATATCCATTCAATTTGTAGCGGAATGTATTGAAGTAATTTTTGCGTATGCAAAGAATACAATTGGATTTTGATGGTTTTTTAAAATTATATATCTATTTAGATCTCAAGATTGAAAGAAAGTTTACATGATTAGATAAATAGAAACAAAATTAATATTTTGAATTAGGTTATTGTTCTATGATTTGTTAATGTAACAATTTACACTTTCTTAAAATAAATGAATTATTATCGAGAGTAGTATAATAATTTTATAACACTTCATGACAACAAAATAATAACATAATTCGATGCATCGTTAAGAGCGGATTTATATTATTAGGCTACTGAATTTAAGATAAATATTATTTATATTTGAGTAACTTAACATAGAAAAAAAATAACTTAAGATCATTTATGAAATTCTACTTGAACTTCACTACCACTAAAAATGATAGCGGTTTTTATTTAATAAATATGGAAATTATTTCGAATAAGAATTTAAGTGTTAGCTGAAAGTTCCGTTATTATGATAATCGAGTTAGTTCTTTCTCATCCAGAAAGTTGCTAAGTTACTTCTCATTAAAATTGGTGTAAAGTGATAAAAGCGCAGCGCACGCTTTTCGCAGGTAACGAGAGAAGTTATCCAGTGTTTTTCATTTAAAGTATATTTTACAAAATAAGTATTAAAATTTTCTTACTCAGCCTTAAGTTAAGTGCACTTATCCCAAGCGAGTGTAAATTTTTCTTCTTTCACTACTTTTTATACAATTTTTAAGAATAACCTTAAAATTATAAATATCAGGAAAATATAATCTTTACAATATTTTATTGCAGACGATACAATGTTATAAATTAATGAAATTGAGACGTTGAAATGTCATTTCTCAAATATGGCTTTGATGAATAGAAGGCTGTTGAAACCAGATATGTTACGGGAGCATGATAATAAATTGTGAAATTGATTTTGGATTACGTTACATTGAACAATGAATCAATTAATTTTGTTAATATTATATTGCATCGTGTAAAATGTTTGTAACTAGTGAATACAATATGTACGCACGTTGATTGTTTTGTTAATAAATTAGTGATAACATAAAATAAGTAGGCGGGCAAAAGAATTCGAATAAATTCAATCAATTTAATTTAAACACAGAAACACGTTACATCGCGGTGAGCACTAATGATGACTAAACTCCATTAGCCCACACACCATGATGTTTACAAATTTTCTAGTACATTTATCTAAGTAAGTTGATCATTCAAAATAAGAAACAAATTCTTGTCTTTATACGATAAGATAGAAGTTAATATTGATGCTTCCTGTGTGATGACATTAGAGAAAATACATCTAATTTAATAGAAGAGTCAAACTTGAAACTCTATTTCTACTCTCGACCTAAAATCCTTTTCGTCCATTCGGAAATCAAATTGAACTCCTTTGTTATCAGTGTATCTTGTACGGCAAATCACATTTGACCCAACATAAAGGACTCAATTACGTGTCCGTCTACCCTTCCACTTCGGAGGTTACTAGTAATTTTAATACAAAATGTTAAATCCGGAGAACCGTCGTTAATAGTGTCAAATGCAGGTGTTGCGGTTTCACTGTATAGCTGGTTCATACTTCCGAAATTTGTACTCGGTAGTGTTATAACTCATTTATTAGTTTCAGTTTTCGAATTATTTATGTAGTTCTAATTACCACAGTTTTAAAAATATTTCATTCATAATTCATCTATATACCGCCATTATTAATATAACTTATTTTAATAGAAAATAGATTTAATAAATTTATGATTTATTTTAGACGTGTTTTTTTTAAATTTAATCCAACACTTTTAGAAAGCATTACATTACATCAACTAGACGTGACAGTAAGCCGTATAATTTTGGTTTTATAATACGTAGTCAAGTAATCGGTTTGAGAAACCAAATCTAACCAAAGTTTTTATATGAAATTTAAATTTATAAGTGTAATAGATGAAGTTGTGTAAAATTAATCAATTTACTGAATTTAATTGGTGCACGATAGAAAGACGAACTTGTTCTCTAATTTGAAAAGCTGACTTATAGAAATGTTGGTTTACTGATTGCTCTTAATAAACTATTATCTTCTGTTGCTTTATGCCATAATTTTAATTACTCAATATAATGTTACTAATAAATAAATATAATGTCGATACCAACATTTATATATTTATACACAATACAGAAACCAATCGTAATATATAACTATACGGTAAATATGAGTTAGGTTCTATTTGTAGTAAAAAATATATAGGTATCATACTCTTGCTATGGAATAAATACCTTACTTATCATACAGTATCATTCCAATAAGAATGTACTATACATGTTCTATTGATAATGAAGCTTCACATTAAGAACATTCATTGAAACGTAACGATAGTATAACAACTAGAAATGGTTAATTAAAGTTTATTAACACTTATTTATAGTTTATAATAGTATTAATAATAAAATTGTAATATAGTTAGTTAAGTGATGGGTCTCACGTGACAGGCATTGCCATATTATGTAGGGCCATAAGCTTACCGTTATTTTACTTCAATAATAAATAAAAATACTGTAGTAACAACTATATTCATTTTTAATTTAATTCATGATTTCTAATGTCTTGAATATATTACTTTTATCAAACAAATGGTTGTAGGTATTTATATAAATTTGAAAACAGAAAAGTAATTAGTGTATTTTTGATCTTAGTATTTCGGATTAAAGCACTAGAAGTTTTCCTCTGATGAAAGTTGGTAAGCCTCTTCGACGTTCTAAGCCGGAAGGCGAAGACGTGTTATAGATAACGATTAGATATATCTGTTAGTTTCTTATACTTTATATTGTTTAGAATTGTTGGTAGAATATTGATTAAGTAATAGTAAACGACAACAAGGACAGATGATATTAATAAATGTAAATAAAATGATAATATTCTTGTAAAATAATGGATAGTTGAAATTTTCTCGTCATAATTATAGCATATAATTAATACTTTTTTTTGTTATATGTCAATGA
This sequence comes from Tineola bisselliella, assembly GCA_028551675.1. Classification (NCBI taxonomy): domain Eukaryota; kingdom Metazoa; phylum Arthropoda; class Insecta; order Lepidoptera; family Tineidae; genus Tineola; species Tineola bisselliella. The sequence continues at coordinate 203,598 of JAPWLS010000977.1, forward strand.
ATATTAATTAATTTCAATGGTTGCTGATGTACGAAATTATTCACAAAATCTCCCCGGATACGCGTTTATTGAATTCCAATTATTTTCAGCAATTGTTTCGTGGTTTTATAAATAATTATAAAGTTTGTTTGCGATCAACTGAAAATGTGTTTTGATTTTTTTAATTAGAATTTCTACATAACATAAATCTATTTCAAAAAAAAGACATGTGTTCATAAAAAAGAGCATCTGAATTATATGAATTCTTAAATAAATTCTTCCAAGATCTCAACTAGTGATTCTACATTTTATGAAAATTACGTAATGATATGCTCGCAAGTTGTGTTGGCCCATCAATACGTCGATTAGCACTCGACTGAAGAGAGGGCATCATTAAAGATGAGCGACCCCTCACGCTACTGCAATTTTCCCAATGCAAATTGCGTGTTTTACTCTCGACGATGGGAACACGCTGCAATTGCAAGTTATGTGCACAAGTGTTAGTATTATTTATTACACGTCTTTGCATCTAACACTCACGGTTTTGACACGTGACTCGTTATCTCATGGGAAAGGGAAATCAGCGAAAGCTCCTTTGCAGCTTTCAACTTACGTATGATATTAGTCTTTCCGCCATATTATTAAAAACCAAACGGGAAATGTTTAAAGGTACTTAAGCAAAAGCTGTAAAATAATTTATAGCAACCCTTTACCGACGCCTACAGTGTTTATTCAACGGTAAAGGTTGAAGTTATGTGCGTGAAGATGGAACTGTTATGTTGAGAGTTTTTCGTATTTGTTTATAGAGGTGTCGTAAATTTATATTCAAAGCATCCTTCATACTGAGTCTCTCGTAAAATATACTCGAGTTGCTGTAATTAGCACAAACATTGCTAGGAACTTTATTGGACAACATAGATGGTTCCGCAGCCCATAATAATAATAAATAAGAATGTATTATAAATTATTATTATTCAACCGTATAAGCGAAGGTACTTGATATACTACTTATCTATTTTCTGGTTTAAGATGACGGTCTTATGCATATTTGATTAAGTGTAGTTAGTTGCGCGAGCGCAGTGTATATGAACGATGGAGGAATGTACTTGGTATATGTCAAGGTCGTTCTGCGGACCGGATCGCATAAGACGGGTTTTCAGTTCGCATTGAGGTCATCGTTTTAATGAGCCGCTTTAATAGATCCATACATTCGTATGTTTGTGGTATTAGTCTTAATTGCGATGTGGTATGCAGAGCTTTAGCCAAACTACTTAAGTCCTTATTAAGTTGTTTTTTGGTTAAAGAAAAACAGTATTCCACTTCATAAAATCCGATTACAGTAAAACCGGTTCGAAAAAGATTTCAACCACATTGCTACTGCCAAGAAAATATTCATGAATGTTACGCAAGTTATGCACTACAAAAAGTAATTACCATAACTAAAGTTGAATTTAGCGTTACAAAAAGTATAATTACTTTAAAAGCAGAACATACCATGCGGCAGGTTCATTTCGTAAACTGGGCAATAAATAGCTGCTATATAACAAATTGCGAAAATAATATTACGAATATCATGAGTTAAATATACTAGAGATGACCCGAAGTCATTACACTACTAGGATTGGTCCTTTGGACCAATGGTTACAAGTAAGTTGCATATATGTATATATTGCCAACAAATGCAATATATACTTATGATCCATCTGATTTATCCACTACTATATAGGTAAACAAAAGTAGTCATACAAGCAACCCCAAACATATTGGCAAAGAATTCGTCTGATAAGTCTCCTCCAGTATATTCTACTCAATGAGAAGTATAGGCTCATAAATATATTTTTCAAGAATGACTTTTATTGTAGTTTGTAATAATTAGTCATTATGATTGACAAATACGTATACTATATTGATTTTATCTTTATGTTGTCACGTCTTAGTGCAACAGGGAAAGGTAGATAGTTGATCGACACTTTCGAGATCTTTCGTCATTTTAAACAAATGGCTCAGATTAAGTAACTTCCACTTTAGTTTGTTTATGAATATCATATTTCAAGGACTAACGCCAAACCGATGAACCGTTAATACGATCTATCATATTTAATCACGTCAAGCGAAAAAAATATGTTTTTTCTAGACTTTCAACATAAAATATTAATAATGTTTATATTAAATGTAGGTACATATATTTAATCCTTAGTCTCGATGTCAAAGATATTTTTTATAAAAGAACATAATAATTAATCATTGTGGTAAAGTTGGCTATTTCTGCTCATCGTGCGTCTTCTAAGAGGAATAACTTCGTTCTTGGTGTCATTTCTAGTATACATATTACAGTGTAAGTACTTAATAAACTGCGTGTTTACAAAGGAAATATAATTTTAATTAAACTTAGCTCCAGCCTAGCAAGTGGAATTTAGATAAAGAAGTGAATTGTTATAATAACTTTCTATTCTCAAACAAAACCTTTAGTAGAATAACATGTAGTTCATAAACACGTCCAAAATTACATTCTATTAATAAATTTTAAATTATACATCGGATGTTGAAAATTAATCAATATAATTCAATTTCGATAGGTAATTTCGTGCCATTGTTTATTCTGGAGCTAACTAGATTCCATAGAATGTTTAGTTTAGAACGGGTAACTTCACAATTGGAATCATGTTCAGAATTGCTGATCTCAGAGTTTGCCAATCGACGTTTGAGATAGTTCGCAATCTGTTGTCTTAATACTCTATTTATTATTAAATTAGAAACATATACTTTGATTATACAAATGTTTATCTATGTGAAAGTTATATGCTTTTATTATAAGAATGACCGTGTTTATAGAATGTGTGGAATAGGTTTTAGTTCGCTAATGAACCTTAATCAAAATTAGTCTTATGCGCTCATATCTCCAAAAATCAGAGACGGTACTAATATAACGGATTTTTTAAATTTCGTTAGTCGTTGTGATATATCAATATAAGAATTTTATAAATTAGTGAATAACTTGAAACTATGAGTATGGTATAAGTGTGAAATAGGTGCATTAATTTTTCTATTAAATCGTAGAATAAAGTTATATTTATATTGCAGTAATACATCTAATTTCATTCGGACTAAATCTAATCATACCCATTAGAGTAACTATGATCCACAACTCCGTATCTCTCCGCATTGAAGCAGCTAAATTGTCCAAAAACAATTTCGTTGAGGAATCCTCAAAAGCCCTGACTTAGGATAGACTTCCTTATCCAAAATGCTTACGAATAAGAAGTACGTGATACACTTTACGAACGCGTTTTTCCTTTAAACGACTTCGTCCTGGATTAGATTCAGAAAGATTTATTATGCGTTACCCCAACGTTGTCAGGTGCTTATAGTGGGAAAATTATTTGTTACGGGGCTTTATGTTATGCATGCAAATTATGTATACTCTTCATATATATTTTATATTAGCAATTATTGTTTATGGAATAAATTTTACTTAATAAATGTTAACTTCAGTTTGTTATTCATACTATTAAATTTATTTAAAGAAAATGCTTTGAGTAACTCAAAGAACGCTGGAAAGTTCCTAAAAGATATAAAAATGTTTATCCCGAAAATGTTTATCGTAAAGGTTTTCTATTCATCGTACATAAACAAACACAACCCAAAAACAGCAAAATTACAACAATATTTTAGTTCACGTTTTCAGTGCGTTGTTTTTTCATCGTTCTCAACGCACACCACACAAATCGCGTTATAAGTATCAAGTCTCGCGAGGCGCGTAAAGACACGAAATGGGGCCGAACACTCGCGCTCGTTGTTATCTCGAACAAGCCCTGATCGCAGACATTTCCTCAACGCACGCAACACACGCCGTCTTTGGCAGAGCAGCTGAATATTAATGGAGTAATATTTGTTTTAGTGCGGCCGAGGCAGTGGGAAGCCTGCCAAATGCAATCCGCAGCAGATCGTAAACAACTGCCTATCGCCACAGGAAATGTGTCTATTATTGATGTAATTTTTCTAAACACGCCCTTCAGGATTCGATTTGTATTCTATTTATCTATGTCCGATATTTCTTATTTATTGCTTTTAATATCGGTGAGTGACAGATAATTTGTTAATAAAATCAACCCTGTTATTAACGAAGGTAAAAACAATACCTATATTATTAGAAGTACCTACTTAAATATTATTGGATAACTAATAAAAAACTTTTATGATTCTTCTTTCTTATTATTGTCAAAATCACCTGTAACAAATTATTTAGTTTAGGAGTTAACAATAAAACCTATAAGTTTGTAAATAAACGTATATTACAAAAAAAAATTGTGAAGAAAACTACTTAAAAACAAGTTTTTATTCTCATAACCTCGCTTTGTGAATGTATAGTAATTTATTAGATGGAAAAATAATTTGTAACTGCCATAGGTGGCATTTAAGTTTTATACATTTTATTTGAAATTTATACGTTTTAATTTAACTGATATTAATCACTTTAACGTCTCTAATTTATAAGGTGACAAATGCTCTTAAAGCATTTCAATAAATGTGTGTCGCCACAAAACCTAGGTCTAGATGATCCAGGGATAGAGTCCTCTAGTAAGCAAACATTTGGTTTTGACTGCAGCTACTTATGCTCAAATACATTTATAAATCCTTGCCTCGGAATATTTTATTATAATATTATAGTTTCCTTTAGTCTCTCATCGTAAAGTCTAGCCGCCTTCTTGAGTTATGAAAACCGCTTTGGAAATTACGAGTCAGATAGTTAATTGGTCGTGGTCTGACATTTAAGGCTGTGTACACTGTACATATTTAAGCTTCCACGCGTGGTGTATTTGAGAAATGTGTTTAGTGATGTTGTTGTTCCTATTAGGCGTATGTTTTGAGTAAACTGGGATTGTGTGCGAATAATAAATGCTCCTAATTTTTTCTATGTTTTCTATTTTTAAGCTAAAAAAAAATAGTCAACAATTAATGTGTACTCAACCTAAAAGATATTGTTATAAAATGTCAATGTAGATTTTGATCTAGTAATGAACTTTACTGTGGTCATTAGAGTTTTATTTACTTTTTTCACCTTTTGGTGTTGTTTTAATTGGAACTTGACACGATATTTTGAAATAAACGTCGTTATTTAAATTACAGATATAAGTAATTGTGTTCATAGCATGTGCCGTTGTTGACACAAATTTTGAATTTCGTCTACAATTATGTAGGTAATTTTCTTCGATTTCAAATTATCTTAATTTTTCAGTATTACGGTTTTAAGAAATAAAAAAAGGATTTGATTGAATACATGTGAAATATTCACACAAAATCTATGTCAATATACTATATTGTTTCGAAAGTTTTGAAGAAAAAAATTTAATGCAATAATTTTATTAAATAAAAAATCAATTAATCATTCGTGTAAAAGTAGTCAATATTTGAATTGAATTTGAATGAAGAGAAATTTAGATAATTCAATTATGTAGCGAGTTCACTTAAGTGCAAGTTTGCAAACAAGCGTGTGAGAAGCCAACAAACTTTCAACGTAGAACTTTATCAAAGAGATTGTAGTTGGTTCGTACGAGTTAGTGTTCGTTAAACTAAGTACATGGTAACGCTTCATGATGTTTGCACTAAATTATCGCTTGATGAATAATTTTATTCATAGTTAATTTTTCATACATATTAAAACACAGATAGAAAATATAGAGGTATATAGAGTTAATTTTTATCCGACATTTCAAATTGTAATAGTTATTTTTAATCGGTCTGATAGTCTATAGGACTTGGATTTTCAGCTGTGTATGATTGAATCTTAGACGTTCGTTAATCACTATTATCAATGGCTACTAAGATTTCAGTCCATCGGGTTAAATAATTAAAATAAACGGAACAGTAAACCACATAAACTGTTTTAAAAATGTTAGATTTTGTTAGAAAATAACCTTGGTTAATTTCTTTTTGATATTGTTTTAACGAGCAATTTTGGAAACGAAATTATTAAAGGTTTTTAAAGAAGTGACATCTCGTATTTTTGAATGTATGTTTTGTTTTATTTTAAATGCAAATGTATACGTCTTTATAAAACACTTTATCGTCGTCACTATTTGAATAACAATAACAAGATCTCTGTCTTAGATTATGCAACTGAGGTTAAGTAAATAGCGTATCGCTGAATAAATTTAGTTATCAGCGGTACTGTCGCAGAATACTAATTAATATTTAGTTTATCTAGGTACTTATATTGAGTTAGATGAAACATACCTACGCAGTTCAATAATAAAATTTTTGTTTTGGATGGATTGGTATCAATATAGAGTTTTAAAAAAACTTTAATTTATTTTTAGGATATTTTAATTTTATTTTAAAATAATCAAAACATTTTGAAAACTTGTTCTGTATAACTATCATTTCATCCTATTTCAAAAACTATTTTACAAGATCATACTTGGATAAACAACATTCAATAGCATTTCAATTTCACGGTATTACGGTCTCTGAAAAAGACCTAATAGTTTTGTTATTTATCAAGAGTATATATAATACTTTTGTTTTTAGAAAACTTTACGTTATATACTTGATATACTTACTTTTGTGTGCATTATAAACATATGTAGACTATTTAATTTTTTTTAAAACGTAATTTAACTTATTTTAATTAAATTTAAATACGCTATTGTCTTAGTAAAACAAGTACGCTATGAACATCAGACAAAATATTATTTTAAATGAGGTACCTAATATTTTATATAGTAATTAATGCTTGTGAATATTGGGTGAGCGAAAATGGCTAAAAGGAGAATTCAAGAAATCGATGATGCAATAAATATTTATTATGGACGTATTAAGTTGGCAAAAGAGGCAAGAATTTATTGCCTTAGGAGGCGTGATACAAATAGATAAATGTTTCTATTTCAAAGATATTATCAGTGTTTATTATTATAAATATTTATACGTACAGATTATCCCACACGATGTCTACAATTAAAGATAATGTTACCATGATCATGATAAAGGATTTCCGATGCGGTTGTGACGTATCATTAGTTTTAGTTATTGAGTCTAATCAACCGTTTCGTAGCCATTAGTATTTGCTAGCGGCACGGGATTTTCTCTTTGAACATACAAATTGAGTTTCATTGATTTATCCAAATGCTTGCATTAAAATTGTTTCGTACATATTTTATTACCAAATAATTGGTTATTAATTAACTGCATATCTCCAATTCCGGCTGGTGCTGATGTAACTCTCATTATTAATATCATTTATATACTTTATTAAATTAAATGATAAAAACGTAATTGAAGTAAAAATATATTTTATAATGGTATTTTTATAAGAAAAAAAACAAGAAAGGCTTAGAAATTAATATTCTGAAAAAAAAATAAATTATATAATGAATACCTTCCAAAACTAATTACTTTTTAATTTAGATTTTCAATTTGTGATGTTAGACTAAACAAATTATAAAAGTAAATTACGGGAATAAACTCTCGAAGACTTACGCGCTAAATTTGCGTAAAGTCTCAAAAAATTACCGCCTAAAATTACCGGTGGCTGTTTCCGGAATAGTCAATTATCTTTAGGAGCGACTTTTAGGAAGATTTTCTAACGACAAACGTTGGGGTTAACGAGAAAAAAACATTCTGATAAAGAATGAAAATTGCTACAATTTTATGTAACTTTATCGAAAGGAACGTTCATATTATATAATACATATTATATGAGAATTCGTAAATTTTAATGAGATATAAAAAAAGATTTTATCGATATTATTCTACAAAGAAAATCAAACGAAGCTTTGTATGTTTAAAAATCAAGAATCGAATAAGCTAATATACAATACAATCGCAATTAATAGAATGGGAAGGCTTCTGAAATGCATGTAGATATGGAACGTCAACGGATTGTGAGAGCTCGTCACGTCGTCGGCCAGTTGCTGAAATATGGAGCTATAATTTTCAAATTTAGAACATTTTATACAGCACTACAAACATTTACGTGATTTTTTTACTATTATGTAGCATATCATGGGATAACAACGTCAGCATATGTAGTGTTGCAGCTGACCACTTGAAAATGTATTGTTTTATTCATTAATGAGTATGCCAGACGGTTTTTTAATAGTAACCCCATTTCGTTCGCAGGGGGATGTGCAAGTTCGCACTCGCAGCCAGACAGAGAGTTTAAAAAATGGTCTCTATAATTGTAAACGCGCCACTCATTCTATACGTACTTAATTAAAAGTCAACTAGGGACGGCCCTTATGTCGTTATAAACCACATACAAGTTAAATGAATTACATGTTAATGTTTTAAAGTATATATGGAATTAAGAAAAGTAATGGAATGATTATTTTCTGTGACTTTTTTGGATTGATTGATTTATTTTAAGTTCAAATATAACATTTTTCTAAGAATTTTGATTAGCAACAGTAACTTTGATGATTTTAATAATTTTGCTCCATGTTTTACAGATTTAACAGATACATAACTATGTAATTAGATTTACCTAAATAATAGCTACGACTCGAGTTCCCGCTTACCGCATCATAAACATTCAGAGTTTTCAGCGAGAAGAAGTTTTGTAAATTTTCATTGGAGTCGGAGACAAATTTTCAAGCGGCATATACGAATGCGCGGCAAAATGCGGAAGTGAATATATTAGATGTGGAACGCAATTTGTTCCGACCCATGCAATTTATGTCTACTGCCTACTTACGCTTATATGCAGAAGGGTGTCCTTTTTTTCATAGAACATCGAGTTAGTTTTTCTGGAAATGGTGCGTCGAATCCCTTTTCATATCCTTTTGGACCTTTTTGTTAGTTATTATTATCATATTTCGTATTATTGTTACAATAAATGGTTTAATGATGACTGTTTTAGTATTGTCGAATTTCATAATTTGTAAATATGATGAAAGCATTTTAAGAAATTTAAAAAATTTTTTTTTAAATATATATAGAGCACTAATGCCTTATAATTAATTAGAACATTGTTATGAAACTGTAATTACCGTATTCATATAACGCATATAAACTAATCACAAATTACTAGAGATTTGACTTTTGTAGCTGTGCGTATATTGCGATTGTAAACAAGGAGGGTCGTACTCCTATTTACGAGGTCCCATTTTAATTAGATTCGGGCAATAACGAACGGATAAAAATAAATTTTCGTAATAACTCTATTGGAACTACTACTTTAGGTGTATTTTGTAGGTACATTTATTCAATTTTTATCATAGAATCAAATTAGTTTTATTGAAGTTTCCTTTTTAAAATTGATTTTTAATAAGAGGATAAGAAATCATGACAACTTTATTTGTAATTAGAGCAAAAAAATATTATAAAATGTCATTTTAAAAAATCGACGTTTTAAGCAAAAGTTATTCGCGAATGTGATTTACTGAATTTAATAATACTTGATTATGCATAATATTATAAGTTAGAACTAACTTTTTTTATTCCTTATAATTTTACAAAAAAATTAAAACACATTAAATTTTGTGCTGCCATTTGGCCGATTGCTATTCTGTGGGTAGAAGGATTTTAAAAGACTGCAGCTTATTATCGTGTTTATTTTTAATAATTTAATCTGACGTTTCAAAAGCTTTGCAGCCACCGTGCGAGAGACGACAAACGAGAAAGTTACTTAAAACCTTGTTTACTTCAAGCATTTGCAAAGATTCTTGGAAGTCAACAGGATTGAAATTTTCACGCAATTTTAAATAGTGAACATTGTTATTAAAACATTTAAATTGTAGATGTAGCAATATTTTAGTACATTTTTATTTTTATTTACGTAATGTACTATGTGTTAAAATGCTAAGCTACTTTTTAAATACTTCTTTTGTCTGATTGAAGTGTCATATTTTATAACGATAACAAATAGCTATTCATTTAGTGTTATGATAATACAATAAACAAGCAATTGGAATCCATTGTGCACAAAGCATTAGCAATAAATAACCTTCCATGTTGTAACTTTCGTCAATTAAATTTTACGACGAAAGTATCTACTAATAGTCTGTTTGTTTAATTAACGAGTAAAAAGCGTAAGTTAGAAGTAGGTTTAATTGCTTTCCTATTCAAACACTTCCTGATAAACATTTGGAGCTACCATAAATAACTTTAAACGATTAACAAACCGATGTGTCGCTGCGAGGGCGGTAATATATTCAGTAACGGATAGCAATTTGTTGGAGGCTCACGCAATATTGGATACGAGAGGACTCCGAACGGATGCCTTCTGCAGCTTTCAAATAAATCCATTTGGGTTTCTATTTTTAAGGAATGAATTTCTCCACAATTTAGTTTGTTTTACAGTTAAATATTATATTAATTCATTAATACTCTTAAACACTTTTTAAAATACTCTTTCCTATATGTATTAAGACAAGGGGCATGCAAACACTCAGATCTCAAACAAATTAATATAAAAAATATAATAATAAGAGTATATAAGTAATCATTGAAATAATTTAGTTTCAAGTAATCAAACCCGAGATTATTGAATAACCACGCCACCACGAAAGCTTGTAACTTTTATTCATAAAAAGCTGAAAATATGGCTTAAAATCGAAATTTAAAACATTAATCGTTCTTAATATGGTAATAATATAATTATAAAGGATCAATTACATGTTGTTATTAATTAGAAACGGTTACTCATGGCCGAAAATCATTAGCAACTCTCAAACAGATGAGTCTCACCACAGTTATTTTCACCAGACCTTGTTGAAAGTTGCTTCTAAATTTAATTAACTTGTCGATACAATGAGAAACAGGTGAATATTTACGAATAGTATGTTACGAAATTAACTTTAGATTTTGGAGAAATTTCCTAAAATATGTTAAAACCATTTTCGTATTTATCCCTTATTAAGAGGTATAGCTCCTAAATGTCATTGAATAGAAAATTTAATTTTTTAAAAATGTTTTCTTTATATACAATATAAGTACTCAAGAAATCATTTTCATGAAAGGATTTCTTTTCTCAAAAGAAAGTAAATAGCCATTGATGATGTTTACTTATAGAAAAAGTTGGCTTTAATATTACCTACTTCTTTTTTTTTTGTAAACGCATTTTCAAAAGGACTTAACTACAACATTAGACAGGGCATAGATTTGTGGATCGTTTGACATTTTAATATTAGCATTGACAGTTTAGATCTTTATTTCCTAGTCTTAATTCTTACCGAAATTGTGCCAAAAAATATTTAAAAAATTAAGCCAAGTAGAATAAAGTAAACCTTTATTTAATTTGTTTTACGTTTATTTAAATATGAAAGTGGCGGCTACTTTAAAACTCAATTTTTCACATATGCGGTTACAGAATTACTGTGAACATGATGAGCTGGATCGCCAAGCCCGAATCACGACCACAACCACAATGAGATGGACGCTTTTAGTCAAATTAAACCTGAAAACGGCACTAGACAACACCTGCGGCTTATATAGGGTGTATTCCTTTTGAAAACGTGTAATAATGAAAGTGCTTCGATAATTCCGTTTTTAATATATTCGTAATATAAGTAATATATATGGCAATTTTAATTTTTGTCTCTCAGAGCGAAAAGCCTGTAAATTTTAATTGGTTCATATTTAATCATTTTAATAGTTTCATGTTAAATATATATTTTTTAAGAGAAGCAAATTTGTTGGTCCATGTCAGGTTTAATGGCGTGTTCTTTTTGATGTTATTTCATTTTTGAATTTAAAATTTGTTATTGAAAACAAAAAAGTAAGTTATAATTAAAAATCTTCTAATAAAAACTAACGGTTTATTTTTTTCCAGGTACTCTAGCAATCGAGTGTTTCATTATCTCGAAGTGAGCCGAACGATTGAATGTTTTAAGAAAAAATATCAAGTAAGTAGATTTTAAATTGCATTTTATTAAATCGATTCGGGTGTTACTTTTTTTTAGCCGCAATTTACGTATGAATAATTAATGTTACAACCGCATGCCATAAGTAATTCACAACACGCAAAATGTTCGCGACCAACATGACCGATTGCCACGTCTGACAGAGTAAGTGGACATATTTTTTACTTTATTTTTATGAGAGCAGATTTAAGTAATCATTTTGATCTATAGTATGATCTACTTAAAAAGACATGTCAAACAATAATCACGTATACTATCTGATTTGTATAATAGTCATTACCAAGATATAATACAGTCGTTATGATGCCGATATCACATTGAGCGTGTAGTGTTCAGAGGGGAGCTTTTGTCATATATGTTATGAAGTGAGTCCGCTTTCATCACTTCTCTGCGCTCAGCAGACCGTTGCAGACATTGAGCTGCATTCAAATTTGAAACATTTCAATTCAAAGTTTTAAGTGAATTTCACCAAAATCTTCCCAAAAATGGGCTTTTACTTTCACTATAAATAAGATATATTCCTATTTAAGGGGGAAAAAAGGTTAACATGAATCTTTTTTTTTTAAATTTAATATATTCTGATTGTTAGATAGTATTATATTAGTACATATTAAGAAGTATTTACTTAATTGTAATTCATATAGCTCATTTTTGTTTATTGTTTAAAAGATCTTGCCACAGCCATCATGGTTGTAAAGAGTTCCATATGTCGAATTGAAATTAAGAATAAACGTCATCGTAATTCGCGTAAGATAATTTAAAATACAATTTGCACCGTACGCGTTTATTTTGATTATTTAATCGGAAAAATATTTTAAATTAGATATTTATGGGTTGTTTATAAAATTAATTTGATGTAGGTACTGTTGGATAAAAATGGGGGAAAAAATAAAACAAATGAAGGTGGAAAAGTATTTTGAGCACGTTCATCCTTGTGAGTTACGCCCCCAAGCTACAGGATCCACAGTGACTTTTAATTAATTTTAAATGTCTATCACTATTAAGGCTTCTGAGTTGTACAGATTTTTACAATTAATAAATTTGTTTTTAATTAAATGTTAAATCTTTTTATTTTTAGGGAATACTGTTGCATTTAATTAACACAGTGGCAAAATTTTGATTACACTTCACTTATTTATACTTCTACTTACACTATTCTTATGCTTAGCTAGTATCTCATAGATATTAAGAAATCAAATGTACATTTTTGGGATATTTTAATAAGAGTGTAGGTACATAAAAAAAAGAATAAAAGAAAATCAAGCGTAAACCAAAAGAAAAAATACATAAGGAATTGTTAACTGTTTTAAATTTAAATAATTTTTAAATAAAGGTTAGTTTATTTATTTCATACAAACATATGTACTTACATACGTCCCTACGAACCTTATTTAGAGATAAAGGCTTTATAGCCTTATATGAAAGAATTAGGTTGATGCATATAACATTTAGCACTTTAAATAAACTTATAAGGAAAGTTGTATGTAGTAATTTCATTCATGGCCTAATTCAGAATCGCTAATTTATTCAGTAACGCTTGAATTATATTAGAAAAGTTAAGGAATCAACTTCCACTTATGTTAGAAGTTAAGAAAAGTAATCTAATTTCTGTGTTATTTTGACTACTTGGAATTATATTAGCATATCTTAATGTAATGAGAAGTCAAACTGTTGTGGCTGAAAAGTCTTTGCACAGAACCTTATTTTCAAAGTTAATTAGAAAACAAGATTAGATTTCGACTGTTCATTAACGTGATTAAATAAGATGTTTGTGTGAAAGGAATTTCTTTAGTTTGAAGTCTCTGAGGACATGTTCCGTTATAGCTCCATCTTAATTATTAACTTTATCATTATTTTGGAGTTAAGTTCAATTAATTGTTCTAAAATTATATAATTTTAGGAAAAAAAAACACATAAAAATGTTTATTTCAATACATATAATAATAAAAAAATAAAAGTTCTGTTTTAAAAACGTTGAGTTAAAAACAAAAACAAAATAAACTCGGAAACAAGCACAAATAACCTAAGACAGCACTATAACTTTTTTTGGAAAAAAAAACAAGGATGTTTACTATTTCATGAATAAAAAACGGTCATAAACTACAATAAATTTCCAATACATCATCACATGCATACAAGGCTTGTATCAAATAAATGAGTCCGCTCACATTGATTCATGTGGATGGGGATCCGAAATACCCCTGCAACAAATAAAACGAACGAAACTACCGACTATATGGGGTGTAACAGAAAATGTACGACATGGGCTACTCGTTATTGCATTTAAGTTTAAATATATTTATAAACATTGTAGAGACAATTCATTTTATAATTTGTATTATGTTTTATAGAAATAAACATTGTTCTAATTTCAAGTGGTTATTGCAGAACCTGAGAGGTATAGAACTTTTTTTTAGAACTTCCATGTTGTGTAAACAAACTTTTGTGGACAAAAAACAGGCATTATAACGAACACTTTAAAAAATCTGATAAACTAAGACAATATTTCAAAGTTTTTTCTTTCGATATTCTATAAATATTACAAATAAAACGATATAATTCACTATAAATAATTAACTACAAAAATAACCATCCGAAAAATTACAAATCTGTCAAACTTTTTTTTTTCTCTAACTGGGTTAGTCTATGGAAACAATAGTGATGTGTACTAATGTAGAATAATGAATGATCGTGGCAAATATTAGAAATTGTTACAATGATAAGAAATAGTTTAAATGTAAATTATTATAAATTATAATTATTTTTGTGTTATTACCAGTGCATTTTTTTAAACATTTAATAAAAGAAATCACAAAAATCGTAAATGTGGATCTGACAAAAAGGCATAATAGACAACACTGACCATCGCCAACCACGCAAATCTCACTCATTCATTGTCTTTCATGGCGTGTGCGCGTACTTTCTTCATCTTTGTTCTGCTTATTGGTTACTATTTTACGACGACTTATTTTTACACATTACGAATTTTGATACTAGTGAATCTTAGAGTTACTCTAATTGTGACGAATCGAATAAAGAGAATTAATATCAAAATACGTTTTATTTTATTTTACTTTTGATCAATTGATCAATCGGTCACTTTTATATATGCCCATCCCTAGATCTGTCATTATACCATAAATAATAGCAGTAGGTCAGTTTGTTTACATAACATACAATTTCTAAAAAAAATCGGTATAGGTATTGCATTCTTAATGCTGTCATTCGCAGCTGCAGAGGGTGCACTTTGCTTCTTTTGTTGCCCCGAGAACCTACGTACTCGTAATTGGTGTTTTTTTTAAAACTTAATTTACGAAATTGAATAGTTAACTATATAGATGGCCATACAATTATATTATGTCTCTAGGCTAATTTGTTGACAAAAAAGGAACATGGTTTATTGTGGAGTTAGTCAATTAAATATCTTTAGCTACGAATATACGCGTCTAACAAAAGAGTCATCAGTTTGACAGCCCCCAACGTTTACCAATCTGCCGCATATTCTCGACCTTTATTACCTACGCCACTGAGCCATGAAATAGATATAACATTTAGAACTAACAATTGCTAACATAGTCATAAAAACCTGTTTGTTCATTCAAGGGCTGCCGTTAAATGTTCTTGGCATTGTTACCTATTTTCATTGAGTTAAATATGCTTTATTTTTTATAGAAGCTTATCTGTAGAATCATATTAAGCTAAGCGACTACGGTACATATAACAACTAGAGAAATTTCGTTTATAATCTCTCTTCTCTAGTGATTTAACTCAATGCGAATTTTTAAAAATTAAATCTATACCTGAGATACATACAATGATGCGCGTTATGTATACACATTAAATGGAATTCATTTACTTCTAAATATAAATAATAATATAAGTGAATTTTCAATATCATCAATCAATGATATGACTGCCTTCGTTTAGCCTAAGTATTTCGGCTCATTAAAATATTTTTACTTATACGAATACATGTTTCTTACATTCATGTTTTGTATAAATCGAGTGGCAGCGCGAGGCTATTGCAATCCTTTACAGCTCAACACCTGTATGTGACACCATAAAGGGCATGTCTGACATCAAACATTATTACTTTTGCTTCAACGACCGTGTGTGCAAACCAATTCTGAATTCATGCAAATATTTATAAAACGTTAACAGTAGCTTAACAATCAAGTTGTACCTACTCTAAGCTATTTCCAAAATATCTATCGTTACTCTAAATTATAAATAAAATTGTAGATAATTTAATATTGATAATTTAATTGTACAGTATGTAAATCGCATCTTTATGTTAATTATATTTATATATATTTAAATAAATCTAATTTCGGTATTGTAATAAAGCGTTTTCGTTCGTTATAAATGTTAACGGGTAGAGTAGGTATTACCAGTTATTAGGTCGGTCGGGTTTATCGCTTGAAAGCAGTCTGAATACCAATTTGGCTTTGAATTGTTCGATGTATCGTTTAGTAAATTGTCATTTGTTGGTGTTATTTGTCTAACTTAACGACAAGCTTTGTTTTGGCTCACACGTCACCCTTTGTATAGTTTGATTGGTTTCATACAATATATACATATTATATGCATTAATTACTATCTATATTTTAATAAACAAAACCTAAAAGCAAGCTTATATATAATTACTGCATACTTAAAATGATAACGCGAAATTTAAAATTCAGCTTACTATAACGTTCATTTTGATTAATTTAATTTGACATTTTTTAATTAATTAAAATAAAACACGGCAGCAAACAGCTAAATTCTCTTGAATTAGTTACATTTAATCCCTCATTCATTTAGGTATTAAAAAACTTGAGTTTCTTTTCCTCTTATGAAACTCGGTGCCTCTTCAAGTAATAATGTTGCAATTTTATGGTAACAAGGTGATATATTGAACAAAGATGGTATTCTTTTCTTTTGATGTTTAAAGAATCACCTTGAAATGTGTTGTCTATTTATTTTTGCTGTTTAATTTACCTCCCTTTTGTCCGTTTCCTTTTGTTTGGCTTGTTTTTATTGCTCACCCGGTTGGGGTTCCAGTTAGCCGTAATACAGAGATAAGTTTAAAAGAAATGCCTCCTTTAATCTCATTGTTGTGCAAATACTCTTAAATTACGAGAGACCCTCGGATTGGAGGAGACAATTATTGGGGAATTTAGGTTTGAACTCCTTCCTCGTAAGCAAATTACTTTTCACCTCGCGAAAACAATTTTTGTTATGAAAATAGAACATTGTATACTAATTGAATCGTTTTTCTGATTTTGACAATTTGCGACGCCTTTCGTTGTTGTTTCTATGTACTTTGTCTTATTGTTTTATATGTAAAAATAAATTATTATAGGTATATACAAGATGTCAAATAAAACTTGGAGAAACAAGTACAAGGATACATACAATGCAGCATCTATATGAGGAGTGCATAGAGGCATCCCCGTCTCGGTTGCTGAGTACGCAGCGGTTCCGCTCTCGATTCACTTAATTGGTAAATCTTAGCTGACACAGCTCTTTGCAATTAAGGCGAAATTTGATGTCGTAATTGAGATTACCTATACAATCGATTCAATACACAGTCTATATATTGATTAGTGCCGTAATTAAAACAAATTATTGACACTACTCAGAAGAACTTCGGCAAAGTTGCTTCCGGTTGTTTTCAATTTTGCATAACATTTTTTTTTGTAATGCACACGATTCGTTGTAGATTGCAAATAAATATTTAATTTTGTTTTATTCTCGTTGATTATTGAGTTAATTAAACTAAATCGCTATGTATTGTTACGTAAAGTAAACACTTCATTACCATATAAATGGAAGAATGTTGGAAACATCTCCGAATCAAGTGATCGCGACCTCCGTGGAATTTGTCTATTGATCCCCTAATTGAAACGAGGGAAGCTTACTACATTCAAGTCACGTAGTTTAGCTCGATCCCAAGTCCTAATGTTTTCACATCTATTCGAAGGCTGTTCCTTCTACTTAATGTGTCGTCATTTTAAATTTGGATAATATAGGTATTGCATTAATTAGCTTAATTTTATAATCAATTAATAAATCATTCAATGTATGTTTAAAAATTATGTTTATAATTTTTAACAATTAAAAAGGATTAAAAAAGAAAAATGTAATGCGTTAAATATGTTTGGGAAGACACCGGGAGCAATATTAACACACATATTTTAATTAGTGGTAGTCACTATATGCTTCGTAATTGTTACGTTATTACGACCTTATTTTTTAAATTTAGGTAGGTACTACTTTTCTTTTTTTAAAAGAGATAACGTATTCCCATGATTTGTTTGTGTATTTAACTCAATAAGTTATTGAAACGAACATCAAGATTACAATGATTATCAGGGTTAAAAGACAATTTCAATTCAATGTAGGTAGGTACATCTACTTATAACGTAGTAAGGGAAAATTTTAAGAACGATGTGAGTAATTCACCGAATAAAGGAAACGAATGAAGGGAACGTGCGAAAAGTTTGCATAATTCCTAACGTTGTTTGAGGGTAAACGTGTATTTTCCCGGGTCGTAATTTTCTTATTGAACGGGTCCGATGTCTTCGGGTTGTTGCAAAACGCGAGATATGGGAAGTTTCTACTAAATGTAAAAAAGACGAGTTAAATCTACCATAAATTTGCCCTTAAATGGGCGTTTCGAATAAGTTATCATCGGCAGTTACGCCAGAGAACGCGCGAATTTTATCAGCCGAACAAGAGATAAGAAAGCGCCTTTTTCGTGTCAGCCATTTTTCCTGTAAACATAAATATGTTTCCATTATTAGATAAATTTATTATTTTTAAAAACAAAAAATATTGAAATTCAAAACGAACGGTTTTATTATCAAATTTTATTACTGTGAAAAGTATAAAAGGAAAGAAATTTGTTTTGCAACGTTTCATTTAATTACACAATATATTACGCGTATGCGAATTAAACAAGATTGAGGACAGACTTATGTGAAAACAATAGACAACATTCGCACTTTATATTGTAGGCTTGTGAAACTTCCTTTTTTATCGTAATTTAAATTATATATGATTAATTAATTGATACCAAATTCTTTTATTTATTTAAGAGTATATGTCATATATAAAAGTTGTGTTGTAGATGTATTGATGATGACTACCGCCCTATGTGAGTACCACAACTTTCAAGCGTTACTCTTGTGAAGCGTTTCAGGATCAGTTTGGAAGTAGCTAAATATAACGAGAAGTGCTCGCCCAGTCAATGTAGACAGTGCACATTGGTCACCTCAAGCCAATATATACGAGGCGACTATTGGCGGCAGACATTTGTCTGTGGTAGCAGTTGTTTTCGGTCATGGACCACAATATATCAGATTACCCTAAAAAAAAAAACATAAATTTTGTCGATGACAGTTTACTAGTTGTTTCTTGTAAATATTTATTAGTATAATCGTTTCTATCAAAGCTAATCAATGATAAAATCAATTAGAAAACGAATAATTACCATGACATTTTGTGTCGTATCTATATATGTTAGGAAATAAAAAACTTATTCCTACTTTTTATTTGAGAACATTCCACGTTTTAACTGCCATAAAACTATGCATATGTCTGGAATACTCTTTATGGCAGAAGACTCAACAGTCATTCTAGTTAAGGATAGTTGCACTGTGTGTTTGCAGTTGCTAATGGTGTCAGGTAACCATCCAGTAATGGTCGTTTCTAGAACAAATATGGGGTGGAAAGTTGGAAAAGTTTTATTGCATAATTTATTCATTCTACGTAGTTCAACTCCTTCAAACATTTAATACAGATTTTAATAGATTTAAGGGGTTTATTTTATACAGTTCCGAATGGATATATAACTTTTTAAACCTATTTAATTGATATTGCTTTGAATAGTTAAAAAATAAAATACAATCAATGAGAATAAAAAGCACAACATTGGCAAATTAACAAAAGTTCATCTCATAATCACTATGCTCTACTTATTTACAACAATAGGCAATGACGTAGCCACTTCCAGTCACTGTGTCAAGCTACAATGTCAGTCATATCAGCCGCTGCATTACAATGATTGCTTACTTTCACTCGATCATTCATTCAATCCGCTCTCTAGAAAGAGTATGGCGAGTATTCAATTCATGATTTCTTCATTAACGGTCCTTTGTGGAGCTCAGCTAGGTTTCACATAGTTGATTAGACCGTTGACGGAAAGGTGGATCAGTTTCTCTGATATGAAATTAATATTAAGCTCTTTGATGCTGGTCGTTCATTATTTAGGCCGAAGATTCATTACATAGAACGTATTATGGCAACAAAAGAATATAATCCATAAAAGACAATTGATATTGCTTTTTCGTAATTGAGTTCTAAAAATATTACCTAATCATTTTGATTGAGGGCAATGATTATTAAAGAAAAATAGTTATTTGTAGTAAACAAGATGCCTGTATTTAATGGTACTATCAATCAGCGGCAATTTTGTTATATACATTTTTACACTTATGTATGATAAATTTCAAATTTATATGTTTGTCGAATGTACAAGAAGAAAAATGTGTATCCGAGTATATTTCATTACACATCAGATAATCGAACGTGGTTGGCTACACTTCCTGTTCAGCAGCCTTCGTGTGTCTGCAAGTACTTCAATTATTTATCAGCTACACCCGTGCATATATTTGAAACATGTTAGCAATTTTATCGCACCATTGGCATTGTATCGTATTTCCTGCTAAGCCACATTTCAATGTTCAGCTTAATAAATCTTATCTTATGGAGATAAATTAAATATTATTGTAGCAATTGTTTTAAAGTAATACAATTAACATTAAAAATAGGGTTGTTTAGAAAAAGTTTCTAAACAAAGCCATTTTCTAGGAGAGACGACCAAGACGTACTACGTATTGTATAGACCTATACAAGTTCGTGAAGTTAGGGCACGTGCATATAGCTTTTGTTTTCGTACTTTCTGTAGAACTCCGCATACTAGCATCAAAGTTAATCTCTATGCGACAATAGCGCAGTGTAACGACTCGGAAAGGGAAACATCCCAGGATAATAAAACTTCTGGATCAGATACTTACCTATTCATACTAAAAGATCTTACAATGAATCTATTCATTACGTTTTCTTTTTGATCATTATCTTAATGTTTTTATTATGTGTGAAGACGTAATTACGAATTTCTTGTTTCTTTTTTTTTGTTAATCTTTATAATTGGATTGCTAGTAAATTATATCATTATTAATCTTGCGCATTAAAGCTAAACGTCGTGTGATAATATGTTTAAAGTAAGACTTGATGAACATATCCAGTTTT
This sequence comes from Tineola bisselliella, assembly GCA_028551675.1. Lineage (NCBI taxonomy): Eukaryota > Metazoa > Arthropoda > Insecta > Lepidoptera > Tineidae > Tineola > Tineola bisselliella. The sequence continues at coordinate 224,738 of JAPWLS010000977.1, forward strand.
TTATAAGATCCTTGGCAATAAACGAACAAGTTTGTCCCTTGGCTATCGGTGGAAGTACATTCACCACGACAATGGGGTCGTTCCGTCCCGCTGACGTAATGAGGGAAATTTTTGTGTATATCTCCGCCTGCATGTGTTTCAGCTAAGGGTTCTGATTCGACGAGAAAGCGGTCATTGTCCCTTTAGTTTGTAGACATATCGCATCTATGTAATTTTGATCTTATATTCACTTCAGAAAAACATTCTGTCAATGATTGTTATTTACGATATTATATAAAAGAACAAAATTTTGTATCTTAATAAAAAAGTTTTACTAATAAATAAGTGAATATATTCCGCACTACAGCATTTTTTTTGTCGCAAACGTCTTGATTTATTTTGCAAATAAATCTTCTGGATTAATCAGTATCAGTTTACGAACCTAAGCAATATTTCGTATGTCGATACAGTGCCTTTAATCAATGACAAAAAAAGGTCAAAGCTCACGTCCCTAATACCAGCGGCAGTTGATAAAACCGGCTACGGTTTATCACCATTTTTCGCTATTTGTGTCACAGAACTGGCGTAAATATGAGCTTAACAATCATAACACATTTGTAAAATCATGTTTATATTGCTAATTATACTGCATTGACATTTAAAACTAAGATTATAAAAATAAAATTAAACAAGATTCACGGAATGATTATTGTATTTATAAAATGAATAATAAAATACGGAAAAAGGGTAAGGTTGGAAACACAAACATCTTATTCATACAGTCTAATAAAGAAGAGTGGAGTTCCAATAGATTCTCTCTTCCAGGGTGTAAGTATGGCAACCCATCTCTTTAACTGCGTCGTCTTCAATTATCATTAGAATCAGGGCACGGAATACGCGACCGTATTTCAATATTAGTGGCCTATAAAGGTGAGTGATACCCGAATATCCCCGTTCTTTATAGACCACTACCGCGGCATAAGAAGAAATAAATTATAATTTAATGGCTGAACTCACATTTTGTCTCCTTTCTTTAATATTAATTTATTACTATTTTGATACTGAGTTAGTAATTAATATTAACAATGTGTTTGCTTAATTTTCTTCGCACTTATGAATGTATTTATAAATGGATATAACACCTAAGCATTCTTAACAAATGAATAAACAATATCTTGAGAAATTGAATTATTATAATGCATAATTCAGCAGTTCTCGTTTTCCGTTCGTTATGAGAAAAGGAAACCACGTGTTTAAACAATAGATGATTGAGTAAAAGTAACTTCATTTGTTTCAAAGAAATAGTTAACATTCTATTGTATGTCTACATGAGAACTGTAAGTTACAGGGAAAAAAATCAAGATTGTCACTTTATGTCCGATTGTTGTACACGATTTTATCTCTGTTGCTACAACTGATAAAATAAACGACAATATAAATATTAGAATTAACGTTTTGTTTATTATTATTATTAGTTGTACATTTTGTATATTCAGTTTAAAAAATATTTGTATTGATAGTTAAAGACCACAAGCGAGTATGCCGCTTGAAGACTTGAATACGTACGTACCTTAGGATTCGTATCTCAGGAACTATTTACATATGAAAGTCCGATTTTCTAGAGTTCCGATTATAAACGTAGCTATTACAAAAGAAAGATAATCGATTTATTATAAAAAAGCTTCCTTATTTAGACTTAATTTCTTAGGTTATACTACAACTTGTATCTAAATGAAAATCGATTATTGCTCATATTAGCTTGGCTATGGTTAAAGTTTAAATTGGTTCCGGTACCCATCTGCGCGAACGAACAGTGTTTGGGTATACATAACAAAATTATCGACAATCTTACACGACAATGGTCCATTACTAGGACAGCAACATCAGATTGAATGTGAACTAGACCGTGGATGTTCTTGCTATTACAATGCAATACATGTTGGAAGGACTCGATGTCCGGAATTTAAGACATTATTAGTGATGTAATAAACATTTATCGATAAATAGATAATTAATGCAAATAAACGGATTTTACTTATATACCTACAATATACATTGTATATCATATCTAATATTTATAGTTCAATGGTAATAATAATGGGCATAATAATTATAGTAATTTACGCATTTTATAAAGATAAATATTTACATAAAAACAATTTCTAAAAAGACAAAGTATACAAATATATACTATTGTTGGTGCGTTTATAACAAATATATAAATATATATTAGTAATAAATTATCCAAACTAGGATAACCTGTACTACAAAACTGTATTTGGTCAAATCGGTGACCACCGCGTCATCAAATTAACAAGAGATTGTCCAGTTGACGCTTATATTCTCTTTTATAAATTAAGTTTTAGAATTAAGACAATAAATGTCAGCCTAAAAATAATTAGATCCATTTAGACCTCCTTTTAAATTCAGATCTTACTCAACAAATTAGACAATTACGAAAGAAAATTACACTTTTATATAGTAGCTAATCCGTTAAATGTTTCAAACGTGACTAGCTTATTTTAAAACTAAATTACTTCATAATATCTATCTAATTATTCACGTATTCAAATTACAAATTTTTGTGTGATTTACAATTTATTTTGTTATCGATTAAAAATTTACAATAGTAAGTACAACACTATATAGCTTAAAGTACGTGAACGCATTTGTGAAGGTGGTAGGCATGGCACGTCCGCTCCTGCGCGGCCTCCTACTAAACTGATTACACCCTATAGCCAGATTTCACTACCCGAAAACTAGTTTACTTCAACAATTTTTCACGCTTTTCTAAAACATTTTCATTGAAAAGCTTATTGTTTGAAATTGCTTTTTAGTTCATTGGTTTGCGATAAGGTGTTTAGCCAGCGTTTACATTAATTATATAGAACCTACACGTGTCCCATTAATTTTCCATTATTAAAAGTTATATAATTACCTACTCAAATTTAATGTTAAAATATTATTCCTTTTCCATATTTTAGGTGAGGTAAACATTTTACAATAGCAAATTATACCAGGCTTTTTCTAAATTGTATCAAATAATAAACAATTCATGTTTTCAAATAAATTAATTATTTTTAGTATGAATAATGTTGAATATACAATTGTACTTAAATATATAATAGAAGTAGATGATTGATGAAACAATAAGAAACTCTCTTATAATTAATTAATGAATTATTATTATTTGTTATCAAGATTATGAACTACTTTTAAAGAAGTTTGTTTTGTAAAAGAATTTGTTAGTATTTTGCTTAGGATTGATTTAGGATTATTGATTGAATTAAGATTAAATCAAATAGTATTGTTCAGCTAAAACGTAATAAATTAATAATATTAGTAGCTATTACGAACGATTTGTTATCTAATTAGTGTTAGGGATCAATAATAGCATTGTTATTGGAAATGAAGTGGCAATAAGTAAATTAAGAGTTAATGGATGTGGTGAATCCAGGCGTGCAAATTCCCATTAATAAATACTGGAACACTAGAGCTTTCTATGCAATAATATAATGCTAAAGAGCAGCTGGTCAGGAGACCATTGTTAAAGCGTTTCAATTTTGGAGCATTCTCCTTCTTCATAATTTTTCTTTACTTATTCAGTCCAATATCTGTATAAATTTGTTAGAACAATCTTCTAACAAAGATTTTGTAAATTTACATCCTCGGAATTATAAATATTATCTAATTGTAATTTAGTTTACTTTGAAATCTCATTCTTTAATGTGTAAGTATATGTTGTGAAAATAAACATATTTTTTTCCAGACCAATTTTTCCAAGACGAACTATGATAGATTTGGTAAAAAAAGGTTTCCCAAAGGACCGATTGCTAAAACTGACTGACCTCCGTAACCCCAAAGGAGAAATTCTTTTACAAGTTTTCTTGGTGGTCAAATACCGTTGGGTTAAACGTGGTGGTCAATACCTATAGCTAAGGAAATATATAGAAGTCAAATTTGCGCATTGTGATCGATCAATCTGTGACAAACCCCTCTATGTTTTGTCTCCTTCTGCGTATTCCTAAATGTATTAGTAGTAATTCTATTGTAGTTAATTCCATTAAACGAGCGATCGTCCAACCGTGGTGCGAACACAGTGCAAACAGAACGTCTCTAGCGGAACGACTCCTCTGGGAGTTTATAAATAGTATACTACAGAAAATGCGATTTTGTTTTTCGAACTGTATATTTAGCAACCATTTACATCGAGTCGATGTTCAAAAAAATTGTATGAAAAATGTTTAACTTATATTTAGAGCGTCCGTGGTCAAGTGACTTATTATAATAATTGCGAGTTTGCAATTATTATAATTGTTTTCGAGTCTTCCAAAAAATGTCGGGTAGCAACAATATAATTTTGTTTTGTATTATAATTTGTTCCCTAATTCTTAATGACAGGCGAACATTCGAAATAAGTAACAATAGATATTAATTATATCCAAAAAAATCTTTTTTAGAATATACTGTTTAAACAATATGTTCTATACAATAAGATAATTCGTTTTATAGTGTTTTTATAAAATATTTTTTTCGTATGTATTATGTACACATATATTTTTTTTTTATTTCGTTATATTATTCTATCAAACAATAAAAATGTTAATATAATTTTTAACTAAAAAAAACGTAATTATAAAAGAAAAGCTTGAAAAATCAGTTTTAAATTCAAACTGACAGGCAGAAAGTCCGTGTAATTTCGAGGGTATTTCACATAAAGAAAGATACAGTTTCACATTTAGCCCAAAGAAGGTGCAGTTACCCCTGTATTTATGAGGACTTAAGACCTTAAAGTTGTCTAAAACATAACGGGGTCTGAAGCCCCATTAAGAGGTTTAAATGAGGAAAGGTGTATAGGTGACAAGTGGCGGTGTTACTCGTAATGCCTGTCTGACACTTGACTAATACTCACAACATTTATTGACATATACTTAAAATACTCAAACAAAAGTATTACCTATAGAGTTTTAAGTGTCATGTAAATAATAATGCTTAACACTAGGTTTACGGAACGCGTCAATTTGACGCATTTTGACTTTTATCAGATAATTACCAAAAACTGTTTAAATTTTTATTTTATCTCTTTGTATGACTTTTATTCATTGATCGAGGGAAATATATATTGAAGTCTATTTTCTTTAAAAGTGTTTAATTACTGAACTTGAATATGTGGTATACCTATCTCTACGATATGCGTCAAATTGACGCGTTTTAGTAGAAGTAGGTATATAGAAAACGTCCGTAAACCTAGTGTTAAAAATTGTTAATAAAGTAACTAATTTAAAATACTTTATATAACTTACTATTGAGTTTATTTTAACTACTTTTAAACCTATTTTTCGAAAGCTTTACAACCATTTGAACCAACAGTCCACGTAGAGTAATTTAAATTATTTAAATCATACTCGAATAATCCAACTATTTGAAATACTTTATTTTCTTCGTCACTACGTTTGATTAACATTGTAATGAGTAAAAACTTCTCTTTTGTTTGATTATTCACGTTTATTAATTAAATAGCTAGGACCTATGAACACTGTCTCTCTAATCTTTTCCAACAATGGCGGTGTCGTCCACACCGTCTGACATCTCGCATAATCTCTACGTCCAGACTATCTCTAACATCCTCCCAACCGGAAAAGGATCTGCATCTCAATACAACAGTCTAAGACATAAAACTAAAATTAGAATGCAAATTCAAATGACTGCTATATCTCTTAACAATTTCTTTTCTAAGCTTCTTAAATACTTTGAATTTGTCTGTAAAATCTAATTACACTATTCAATTATTACATGTTACTTGAAAACTATGAACATCAATTGCACTGTAAACCTATTGTGAAATATAGGTACTAATACCTTAAATACTGAGCTACACTTACAAAAAAATAAAACTTATGAAATAACAATGTGAAGCTACCATAATAAACGACTTTGATAATAATAGCTACAGAACGTTTGGCAAAATTATCAGTATGTTAAAATATAGTCTCATAATCTTTTAGGAATATTTATTACTCTACCATGTCTAGATTTCTTTACATTATCTGTAGCCTCTTGTGTTATGTTCTGTATTTCTTCCTGTGCTTCATTCACTGTTACATAATATGGTTGATAACTCTATCCAAGTTACATAATTCTTGCCTAAAATTATTTTTAACATGTCTTTAACTGACTTTATTAATCTCTCCCACCATCCTCCCCACCACGGAGCTTCTGGTGGAATAAACTTCCATTTAATGTCATCTTCGCTGTTCTTTAACCATAAAAACTTTAAATATTTTTTATCCTGTTCTGTTAAAGCAATATTCAGAAATGCTTTCTTTATATCTGATGTAACACCATACACACCCCTTCTAAAATTCAATAAAAGTTTAGGGATGAGTTCTATTGTGTTCAGACCCTTATGCATGCAATCATTTAATGACCGTCCGTTCTGGTCTTTTGTAGAGGCATCAAATACAGGTCTGATCTTTGTGGTGTTACTGGACTCCTTTATTACAGGATGATGTGGGAGGTAGTGGCCTTCATTGATGTTGTCCTCTTTGACCTCTTCTATTATGCCCTCCTTTTCCCACTCTAATAGGACGTCATTATACTCTTTCATATATCCTAGTTTCTTTAATTTCTTTGTGGCTACTACCATTCTTCTAAATGCTGAGTCATAATTTGTACTTACTGATGGCAGCTCATTTTTCCACAAAAGTCTTACTTCATATCGTCCTTCTTCATTCTTCTTAATACTTTCTTTGAAGTTCTTTATACTTTCTGTAACTTCATCTTTTTCTTTTTCTTGTTGTAGTGGTTCTTTTATGCCCAAAAGTTCTATGCTCCATAAATCTGATAAACAATTATTATTTGACAGCTGAGACTGCAACACTGTTGTATAATAGATACCTGGCGTCTGTGTTGTAGTTCCTTGGAGTGTCCATCCTAGCTTTGTGTTGATTGCACACAGACTATCATCAATATGTACTAAAGTACCTGTCAAAATATTATTTAAGTAATCTGCTCCAATCAGCACACTTATGTCGTTAATATCACTCATTGTATCTGTCAACTCTATATTTAGTTTATGAAGCTTTCTTATTAATTCCTCATCTTTTACTTTTGGTAATATACCACACAATCTTTGTTGTTCTAGTGCTTTTACATTTATCTTAAAAGATTGGTCAAGTGCACTTATCTCAAATTCTATACATCTATGAGCACTTACCTCTTTCTCAATTCCACCGAACAATGTGTGTCCAACCCTTTCCGTCCTTATTACATCCAGGTTTAGCTCCTTTACAATATTCTTTCTTATATATGATCTTTGAGATCCTGTATCCAATAATGCTCGAACCTGTCTGTCTTTATTTCCTTTCCTTATGTTCACTATGACGGTCTGTATAAAAGTGGTTGTATTATGGCACAATAAAACTGATTCTTTATTTACTTTGTGTAAATCTGGGCACATTATATAAAGATGTCTCTTTTTACATTTTAAACATTTTACAAATGTTTTGCATCTTTTCGCTATATGTCCCTTCTTTAGGCAGTAGAAGCAATGTCCTTTTTCTTTAATAATGTTACTTTTTGTTTCTAATGATAAGTCTCCGGCCTTCTTACAGTCCTTTGTTACATGATTTTTCTTATCACAAAATATACAAAAAATATCCTTACCTTCACTGTTTCTACTTACCTCTCTGCTTTTTGTAGTAAAGCAGTTGATTGTTGGAATCTGGTTTTCATCAGTCTTCAATTCGGGCCTAGCCATCTTGATTCGTTCCTCCGTCTCTACTTCATTATTTACAAACTGTAATAAATTTGCCAAACGTTCCTCACCCTGACTAAACATTGCGGACCTATTCCAAGCTAATAAAATATTCTCTGGAATTGCAGATTCTATAAGTGGATATAAAAATGCATCATAACGGCTCTTAGTAATTCCTAATGAATCTAAAGAATGCAAATATGTAGTTAATTTATCAAATAAGTCTCTAAGATTTAAAGGTTGCTCCCCTCGGGCCTGTTCTAACACCATCCCTAGTAATTCCCGGATGTATATTTCAATTAAGACTTCAGTCTTGCCAAATCTGGACTGCAACTGTGTGACTGCCTTGTCATAATTTTCGCTGCTGGGTGGGTAACTTTCTATCATTCTTCTAGCATTCGAATTTTCTTGAAGAGACTGTATTAAATATTGAAATTTATCTATGTTGTCAATATTTGTATTTTCATGAATTTTCTTATATTGGCCCCAGAACAATAACCATGTCTTCGGGTCGTCATTAAATTTATTTATTTCAACTTTGGGTAATCTGAGGTTGATATTTGCTGTGAGTTGATGTTTTTCACCCTTATTTTTATTCTTTAATATGTATTCTTCATACCTGCATTTTATATTTATATACCGTAGACTGTAATTTTCGCATTTGTCATACTCTGATTGATACTCGTCCTCATCAAATTCTTCACGAATGGACAGCTCTTCTAAAATTTGTTTATCTGATGACGCTAACTCGTTTTTCTTCATTGTTAGGTATTCGAACTTTTCTTTTAATTTTAACTCACATATTCTTGTGTCTTCATATGTTTTTAAATCATTTTCTAATTCAGATGCCGTTCTGGAGAAAATTCTACGTAACTGAATTCGTTCCCTTTGTATTTGTAGCTGTACTTTACGCTCCATCTTAAAAATGGCGTCCGGCGCGCGTCGAGTGTCTCACGTGGTATTTCAAAAACACTTATTATTCGTTAACGTTTGGCTCTGTTTCATTTGCAAATTCTTTAATTATCACGGTCGCCACTAATGTAATGAGTAAAAACTTCTCTTTTGTTTGATTATTCACGTTTATTAATTAAATAGCTAGGACCTATGAACACTGTCTCTCTAATCTTTTCCAACAATGGCGGTGTCTGACATCTCGCATAATCTCTACGTCCAGACTAATTTGTTATTTTTCATTATTAATAGATCAGCAGCTATCGACCATTTATTTCTAAGGTTAACTATTTATTAAAATATATATATGTGTATTATTTTATATTGGTTTTGCTGAGGACATTTATTTAGAGCTAAGTCGTATTACGTATCTAAGTGTAATACAATATATTTAACCTATGTCCATAATAAAGAATCAGTATAAAAGGACGGTATAATCTACAATAAACATTGGTTAGGCCTCCTGGATTCGTGCGTGCGAGCGGGTGGCTTGTTTTTGCCCTCAGTTAAGTTATCCTCATGATTTATGCTTTGCCTGCCTGGAATATGATTACCCTGTACGTGTCGGAAGTGGCCTTAATGGATATAAACGTTGTATTTAACTGGACAGTAAATGGTCGGACAATTTTCTTTCTTTTTTTATGTTATTGATCACAACTTAACAGCTCAATCAGCAATTTGATGGCGTTAAAGTAATCGGATATAGCGGTTGTGATAACAAGGAAATTATGTTTTATATTACTCTACCTTGATTGTGTTTATTTTTATTCTTATTTAAGTATGTTTGTTTTTCCTGTGGATAGTGTTGGATTAAATATTATTTATTGTATTTGTGTGGTTATTCGACATCTGGTTTCGTTATTAGTTGATTAGAAGGATAAGGAACGTGTGGATAATGAGGAAAGTCCTTTATTCTGAAAGAATAAGCTTTATTTTATTGTTGATTATTATTTAATTTATAGGTTTATTTGTAACCTTGATAATTGCAATTAAGTATTGTATTATTAATGTGTATTAAATAAGGCTTTACATGACAATGCTTTTTATAGCGCATCTCGAATTTATTACTAAAATGTAAGCAGTCAATACAAATTATTTCTTATTTATTTTCTTAAATAGAAATTGATGTCACTAAAGTTTTTTCCGTTGTCCACCTCAATTACCTTCCATTAAAAAGGAATTCAATGTCGTACAAGTAAAAGCATAAGCAAAAGTAAAAAAAACAATTGCATAACTCTACTGGTTTATAGTTTTTAAATAAATCATTTGGATACAAATCAAAATTCGTGACATGAGTTCGATATTTAAATATGAAATATCGTATGACATAATTGCCGCAGGTGATTTTCATGTTTAACTTCGGAACACGCAGGGATGACGTAGAATTAACCTGTCGAGTTTGTTCGAACATCAAACATGTATTTATTGAGGGTTATGTATTTATGTACCCCCTGTTCTCGGGTCAGAAGTTGCTGACGCGTGCATGATACTAGCAATAAACATTCGTTACTGACGCCTCCCTCCCCTGCGTGCCTGCCACGGTCAACCTCATCCCTCGGTTGTTTGTGGTCGCCTTTGTTGCGGTGTGTGCCATCAAACGATACTCAAGAAAATATTGTTTTTATCTGATTAAAATTTTATCTTTTGATATTCGTTGAATTTACTGCAATGATTAATTATTTTATTTTGGTGTGAAATATAAAATTTAAATTATAATATTATATTTAGTTTATATGAATGTATTTTTTTTAAACGAAATTTTAAACAAAAGAAAACGAACCTATGAAATAAAATACATATTGCGAATGTAAAGTTAAAAAGCAATACAATTTTAAGATATTATATGTGATAAAACCTACGGTTACTGCTGCATCCATGGTAACATAAAAATTTAGTGTTCAGCAATTTTGGTGCGTGTCATAAAAAGTTAGTAGAAGAGGAACGGTCCCATTCGGAAACAAGCCGCGCCTCGTGGAGAAATTCTTGTATTTTTCGGGTGCTCTAACAAGCGGCCCCTACATGACCGGAATATTTTTGTCACCAATTTCCTTAGGTGAACGGCTTAACTCCCAGAGAAAGTTACTCGGATGTACCTGTGCCTCCCAAACCATGTCAAAAAGGTACTATATTTTATTTTATTTTTATAGGCGTCACCCAACTTTTTCGTTGTACTGAAACCTCAATTTCGTGTAGCTGCCTTAGAATTTTAGGTATAAAGAATATATTTTATACATACGTTCATATGAACATGGTACGAAACTATTGCTTATTATTAATTTATTATTATATTGTAACGCGCACGTCTAATTAAATATGTAATAATGGCATGGAGTAACAGACATCTTAATAAATGCAAATTAATTGCTTCACTCATCATTTACTTGGTGGCGTGTTATCGGGTCACAGATCAAATTAACTGTACCCGAACCGCAAGTTATTTATAAAAGGGTCCCTCGACCGAACTCAAATTCGAGTCTATCGGTTACCGTCACGGACCCGATTTAAACATAAACAGCCACTTGAAATATTCTTCGACACGGGCGTCAAGCCCACTCAGTTGAGGCCTATATATCACTTAGAACGACGGAGTATAAATCTGGGTAGCTGTCGGCCCGTTATTTGTAGTCGCCACGTGAACCACCGGTTTCGGGTGAATATTAACGATATCGCCAATTTTCCGCGAGTTTAGTCGCGTCGCAATTTCTCGCCAATTGAGCAATCGCATCGCATCGATTCTTGCTTTAGGGGATGTCTACGATGACGTATCATCTGTCGACACCGACTACATGCTAAAATTGTCTAAGTCGTTTCGTAATGTAGTTTTTGAACAAAGTTGTAGATCGATTGACGTTAAATATGTAATATGAATGCAAAGTAACATGCTACGAGATAACATGGATATGTAAATGTACGCAATTTCAAAGTTGTTTCAACTTTACTCCTCAATAAAATACAAAACTGATCATCCAATTTCTAATATATGTATTATTATAGGTACTTCAAGTTTTCCTTTTTTCATGTTGTAACAATGGAGGTTTCCCCATTTTTTATTTTATACGAATATTAGGAATTAATAGAAAAGAAGTAACACAAAGGTGTTTGGGGACATATTTTTGTTACAAATTTCTTTTAAAATTGTATTGAAAATCTTACGTCAGTTTGGGAGTTTTCGCACAATAAGATAGCAAGGGAGAGAGAGGTAGGCTGCTTTGTTGTCATGGCAATAATAGGTACAAAAAATTCACGTAGATTACCCTAAAAATAGCAGATCTCACAATAGCTGGCGTTCTTCCCCTAGTTGATATAAATGTGGAACGGTGACCGAAGAAAACAAAATAAACATTTGTTACTCGATGTTTACTTTGAATTAACTTATCTGAAAGGACCTTCTTTAAAAACACAATATTAATTTTCAAATTCACCACAAAAGAACTCAAATTGTTTTTACAATCCCATAACAGTCAGAAAAATCAAATAGCAACTTATTTCCCCAAAGAGCGGCTGTCAAACGCATTCATACGAGTATTAGTTAGTTGTATATATTATTATGTCACTTCAGGGTTTATACAATAGTTCTAAAATAATATAAATTCCTAAATTTGATTAATTAATTAACATTAATCAATTATAATGACAATAATTTCATAAACATATTGTACATCAAAAAGGGAGTAGGCCAGTAAGATATTAGACATTTTAATTCTAATTAGCTACTACTTAAGCTTTACCGCGATGTAATCGTAACAATAAAGTCTTGATATAAGATAATGTGAGAAAATGGGCGTGTCTAAACAAAAGATTTTGTAACAAATTATTTGTTATGTTGTGTCATTGCATAATAATTATTCGCGTAATATTAAATATTTTACACATACGACAACCCTAATTACAGAAGGGCGGGATAACTGCTGCAATCAGTGCAGGTTGGTTAATGATTTGTCGCTGTTGGAGGCAATATGAAGGATTCCCCCGGAGGTCAAACGTCCCCTGCTCCCGACACTTGCAAACTCATTATATGGACATGATTCGTGTTGTACGAATTTTAAAGACATAATACTAACATCCATGTCATTGTATTTAATTGGGGTTGAGTATTAGGTAATGGATTTTAAAATAGTTATTGCGTTGATGAATTATTATTTCTAATAAAATATTGGATTCTCCGTAATAAAAATCTTTACTAGCTATTTTGCGATCGCAAATGATTTTCATGGAAAGTGATAAATGTTTAATTTTAGTTAATGAATAATTAAATACAAAATTAACATACGTTCACAATTTTTTTTTGACAAAGCTTTAGTAAAAATACTGTGTTTTGTATTCCAGACAAAAATGTAATAAAGTAGTAGTAATAAAGTTGTTTTAGTGTTCTTAAAAATACTTCAATTGAACGTTTGTCTGTATTCAAAATTACAGACATTCTTACAAAAATACTTAGTTTTCGATATATCGGATTAAAATGATAAGTAAATTAATTTAAAAACACTTTATTCCATTACTGGCTTCACATAAGTGTGTTTGATGCTTTTAATTATAAAAAAATAAACCCGATATTATGCTGCAAAAAGCCTTTTAAATAAAGAAAAATGTATTTTTAGGAAATATTATGAGCTAATATAACACCCATAATGTCTGCATCATAATATATCAAGTATAAGTCGGATATATATTTGACATGTTTGCTTTATAAAGTTTTTTTCGTTTCCAATCCGAGTATTAGCAGATAACTTTACTGAAACAAATTCTGACACTCTTTTTTGAGTTGAATGACATATTGCGAAAAGCAATAAGTTCGGATCCAGCTATGACGGCGCGGCCTGTTTCTGATCGTTCATCTGTCACTCGCATATGCTAACTTACTCGTAATGAGATTTTCACCCACTCCTGGGAAATATCCGATAATGTACGTACATTTATACTGTCACCTCGAACTATCGATCCTTCGCATGAAATATTGACGCTGACATGGTGATCGAAGACGCGATTGTACAGTACGTGGCATTTAATAACTTTTATAAATATCACGTAGTAATTTAATATGTAAATAATATAAGTTAGTCATTATGAGTCACATTTTAAAATAATCTGACTATTACGATATAAGCACTTGTCGACGCGACGTTAAAATATACATCATCTAGGAAAATGTCTCGAGAATATTCACGAGCATCGCAAGCAGTTCGTCTTGGTTATAACAAGGCTTGTCAGCGATTTGCAACCACTGCTAGAAGGCTCCCACCGATTCAGCAAAACTTCTCGCACATGCGACGTCTGCTGTCTCTTCGAGAGAATTTTAATAAAATTTGTAAAATACACAAGAAAAGTATAAAATCCAGCAATTCTTTCGAAAAAAATAGATAAATGCTATAAAAGTATCTTTCGACACTATAAAAGTTTTACTCAAAAGTATCTCAACAATGAAAAGTTTATTCACAAGTAGATAAAACGGATTCAAGAATCCTGATAACCTTCTCTCCATGTGTAGTTTTCCGTGAGAAAACTCTGCTGATTCCCACTTAGAGGGCCTTTGTAAGTAACACCTCAGAACTCCAAATCCGACTCCAACAAGTTCTATCCTACCTAAATAAGTTGAAACTGAAATAAGCACCCGTCGCACGCTTGTTTCCTTACGCCTCGGGGATACGGGAAATAAAAGAAAGTAGAAAAACACCGATCTCACTGTTCACGAGTATATGAATGCAGGGACGAAGTAGACGTGGCAAATATCGTTTGTACAAAAATTTTACAGAATCAAGCTACGGATATTGTGTTTTGCATTTTTATTTTCAAACTGCTCCGTGAAAAACTTAATATTCTCTCTCTGAAGTATTTATACACTCACAGTTTCTTTTGTATTAAAAATAAATTATTTAAAAAAAATAAAACATACTTTACTCTCGAAGATTATCAAATAGTTACGAAAACTGTCATGTCCAAACATAAAAAGCGACAGTGAAAAAGTGCATTATGGAAAAAGCGGCATCATCAAACTTAAATTAATAAATACTTTTGCATAATCATGCAAATTACCGCCTACAGTTAATAAATCTTTCCACAAATAGAAGTTTGAAAGCGAAAGTGTGTGTATAATTCGAAAATCAAAAGTCATAATATTGGTATCTGCCTACGTGGATAAAATGGGTAGGACTTAGAACCCTGACCGGGAGATATTAGTTAACATAATGCTCGTAGGCGCAATAGAATGGAATTGAAAATAAATTCCATTGTATTCGAATTACCCAATGTTTGTAACACCTGCCACTCGAATGACAGATCTCGCTACCGCTTGCCACGAATATTGTTTCATAATATAATCATTATTATTATGATTATTACCTAATTTATAACTCAAAATTGATATTGCAAGATAATATTTATTATGTGTAAAAAAACTTCACTTTTTACAAAAGCCACCTGTTAATTGTAACATCCTGTAATGTCTTAGACTATTTGCGAAAAAAGATTCATGCTAGTATTGGGTTTATTGTGAATATTTTTATTTAGTTTTGCCGCGATTACGATTGTTATAAAGCTTTTTAAACGTTGGATTCAAAATAATCAAAACGAACGCAATAGTAAGCCGCAGTCTATTAATTTTCTAATTTAATATGTTCAATTGAAATTATGAGTAATAACGTTATAATAAATTGTAAAAGAAAAATATATTCAATCGTTAACGTTCATATCTTCAATTGAGATCAACAGGTTTGTGTTAAAGCATATTACGTGTACCTATTTCTAAGCATCGACATTCGAGAGATCTGGTGAAGGCAATCGTTGGCTCGACTTAAGTGCGACGCCTCGGCTCATGCGCACGTATCTTAAAAACAATTATCCGCGTTCACTTAACATGTAATCTTTTTTAAAAATAAATTCCTTTATTATTTTTATTATTGAAATTATATTATATATTTCTCTCTCTTTTGTTTCAGTTATTGTCAAAAGTGAATTTGTTTCGAGAAACGGACTGTGGATAAGCAAACAAGTCGGACGGCAATTGAAGTGTATTGAAATGTGAAATTTGTGTTTACGAGTTTTCGATCAAACTCGGATCTATTTTATAAATGTATCTTTGAGTGTAGTGATATATTTCTGTGACCGATTCCGTGAATCAAAATGGAGACCGAGGAGCTCACGAAACTTGTTGATGGGATATATAAGGTGAGTTTTAGAATAATTACAAAATAAATTGAATTCTTATTACATTCTTAGCCAATTCATTGTGTCGAAATGCGCACCCATAATATCTATTGTCACGAGATATTGAGTAATAGTTATCTATCTAAAAGTTTGAACTCTCAGCATTGCAAAATATAAAGTTCACTTAAGTGACTATAAAATTATAGGTATACCTCCCATAAAATACACGCAGATGTGAAATATTTTTCTTTTAGCAACCCCGTCACTGCATTAATAACTCAGCCAAGCATCGCCGTATATTATATTTTTTATTCATTTATTTTAATATATTCATGAAAATACTAAAAATACAATGAAGGAGTTTATATTTTCATTTCTCATGAGACATCAGTGCAGCAGGCACCTGCCCCTGTCCAAAAATGTCAAGGTCATTATTCTTAGATAACAGGTTTAGAAAAATACACGTAAAGGCCAAGAGAATGTTATCAACGATTTCTATTCACATGTTAAATGTTTGGTTACGAATGTTAATATTTTTCCGGTTTGTTAACGAAACTTTATGTCTGTTGAGATAAAACGACAGCGCTCGTCGATGTTGTAGAAAGTTTTTTTATCACTATTTTACGGGATATGATAACCAAGGCCGTTATTGTAAAAGAAAGTGTTAGTTTTCATTTTCAAATTTCGAAGTGAAAGCCCTTGGATGTTAATGAACTCGAATCACGAAATAATATTTTGGTGTTACTTTGACAGAGAAAGTGATATAATAGTCATAATATTGTTTTACTTATTATAGCTTATCATTAAATGAATAGACTTAATTAAAAAGGCAAGATTATAAAAATATTTTATTTGATAAAACGACTTTTCAAATTTTATATTTAAGTAATATTATTAAGTTGTAAACTGAAAAATATGAGCTACAAATGAATTTTATGATTCAAATTTCTTTACTGGGCAAATCTCTTAAGGCATTATAATTTCATTAAGTTGTTTTATACGAAACAGGTTGAGGAAAAGCATTCCCGGTTTAGTGAAACGCGAGATTCCGTAGCCATTGTGGAGAGCAGTAATCTAAGAGCAGAAATATGCGCAAATAGGGGAAGGTGATAAAGCGAATTACGTTTTAATTTGACATTATTGTAACAAATTACGTGGTGGAAATAAATTATTAAATTGCCGTAAGTGACATTTTGGAAGACTATTTAAGAGGCCGAGCTCCCTTTACTTTTATTTTATTTAATTAATATGTATATATAAAATCTATGATTTTAGATGCATATTAGAAATCGCAATCGAATCGAAACATCCACTCGCATTCGAATACCCTAAAAATATCGCTTGGTACTAATGTAATTTTTTTTTACACCGGCACTTATTATGATACAATCAACATACTATAACTACAAAATAAGAAAGAAAGGAAAATACTGACATTTGAAGTCTACCTTTACTAAATACGTGAGACATTCTTAGTAATATATTTTATGTAAAAATGAAAATATTACGTTGGAAAACATGTAATATTAACAACATTGTTTTATTATTAGCGTTTTTCTTCCTTTTAAATGCCACTTCAATAATGCTCATTTTTATGGAGTGTGTGAAAAGTAGCTTCCTTCTTCTTAAGTGTCTCCTTTTCTGCTTCCATTATCATTTTTTATTTTTAGCAAATATTACAATTCTTCACTTCCACAATTTATATTGTCTAAAAGAGCTTTTTAATTATAAATTCACTCGTTAAATTTGTATATATTAATTAAGCTTTTCAAGATATCTTTAATCTCTTTAAGTCTGCAAGCAAATTACTTACATGTTTCCAAACATACACCCGTTATTCTGACAACCAAAACATGGAGGAAGGGGAATTACGCGTTGAGATATAAAATAGGGAAACTGTTCTTCTCAAACACGTTGATTGCTCAAGAACTTTTTGCGGATTATGTTGTTTTACTTTCCAAGCAATCGATCTCTTTATACATCAATACAATGTCATAGAAATAAATCTTTGCTACTATTATTATAGTAGAAGAATAATGTTGTTAATATGGGTATATGAAAATCATGATTGACACTGCTAATCCAGACATTTAACTAGGTCACTTCTCAGACATTAGACTACCAGTATGCCTAAAAACTACCATTCTTTATGGATGCAAACGACAGTGATGCAAGGAGATATCGAATAATCCATCAATTGTCTCTGTGCTGTACTGTGGCATTAATGACGTGAAGATTTAGGTATAAAAAAAACAGATAAACATAGAAAATATGTGAGATCCTATACCTTAGAGTTATGTTTGTGGTTAAATCAACTTAAATTGCTTATACGAGTAATTGATCTTACTGCTATGCAATTTACTGTTCACTTTCTTCTAATACTGTGTTTATTCTAGTTAAGCTTTCTAGACCGAATCGTATACTTAGTGTACCTAAAGATTATTGAATGTATTTTTTATACCATTATGAATGACTAGCTATTAAAAATTGGATTATACCTATGCGTAGTGCATAGGTATAAACATATTAATTAATTGTCTACTTGCTTCATGTTCAATATATTTTTGATACTACATTTATTTCAACAAATTTGAGTAAGAGTATCTTCGAATGACCGCAAAATGTCTTTTTAATTACTTAAATCTTCGTAGTTTCTGAGATTACCTAACGCTATTAAATTCTATATATTAAATACAATTATTAAATCAATAGCAAAAATAATAACACGTAACAGCTCAATCCAGTTCGATTCTAATAACGTGAAATCCAATAACAGAATATACTGCATCCAACACTCTATTGTAACACGTGATATCATTTAATTTAATCATAATAGAAGCGTCTCAATGTATTAGTTACTTATCGTAAATTAATTTAAATACAAAGAATAGTTATAATTTAATATTCGTTATTTTCCCAAACCTCCTTTTAAAATATAAAAGTAACACTTTAGGTTCTATGAATATTTATTGCGAAATTGTTCCTAGTTTTTTTAATTGTCATAACTGAAAGTAGTTACGAGTATTAACTTCTTCAGTTAATTTAGTAAAAGAAAGTTCTGTGCGGTTAATGTTTAACTAAAATTCTTAACTGTCGCAATAGTTTTTGAAGTTATAATAATTTGATTTATTTAACGTATTTAGGGCACTAAACTGTTAATAAGTAAATAAAACACGAAACCGAGTTAAAAGGTATAATTAAGTTTGGGTGTGACTTGTGTTGACCTTAATATGGAAAAACATGTTTATTCCCAATTGAGCAAAAATGAATAACTCTAAAATTTTATATCTAAATATTTGAAATTCGAGGTGTTATAATAAATTACATAATAGTGCATAAAATTACCTTCACGTGTTCTCGTAATATATTTGTTGTTTCAGTGTTAATTAAAATCTGATTAGAAATTTGTGGTTTATTAATTAAGTAGGGATAATATAATAATGTTTCATTAATGTTCGTTACTTCAAGTATCTATTTCGTTAATGAACTAAAAATTGGAATTGAAATGAACATTTTTGTACAGAGTTATATTTTATTGTATGTACCTACTTAATAATAAAACAAATTCATTTTCATTCAAGTTAAGAGAGTCTTGTCTCCGCGTGTTATTACATTTTACATCCAAGATAAGGTTTGGAAATAACATCTCGAAACTCACCCTGGAGAGATGCGAAACATTTGTCTTTGTTGCGATATCGTTGGGCGCATCACACGAGATTTCCTTCCCAAAATGAGATTGCTTCACGAAATTTAACTTGCTCAAATGTAAATTTTGTGCCGTAACTCCCGCTGGTTCGTCCCGAGCGTGCCGTGTGATTTCCTTGGACACCGCGAGGGTTTGGAACGTGACTTTTATTCCACGGGGACACCTTCATTACAGTTATTTGGTTGATAACGTAATCTGGTTTAAGGTTAAATAGGATTTTTCCCTTATCGAGAAATTTGGTCTTAAAGAATGTTTCCGTTTTCGTGACTTTAATGACTTCGGATTAAATATTTCTGTAGGAAAAATGTAAATATTATGTTGGTTATTAATTTCATTTAATTGTAATTTAATGGCGTTTTATTCTGACATTAAATATGATTAATTTTAATTTATATCTTGTTTCATATCGGATACCTACATTATTTCTTTTGATGTTACAAAATAGTAAATACAAAATCTAGCATTCTTAGTAAATACAGATCGACCACAATAAAATTCCAGTGAACTATTACATTGTGAAGAATCCCCGGGGAAAATCAGTGTCCGCACTTATTTGAATAAGAATAGACATGGTCCGCTGCTATTCTCTTGAGATATTCAATGCCTGTGCCCGCAGTTCACTCCATTACATTCCTATACAAGTATATGACAACTTTGTATTTTATAAATAAGTAATATTATTTATATAAGTGATTCTTCTAATATTATTTACATTTTTTCTATTTCAATTAACCAATAAATGCATAGAAATAAATTAACGATATTGCAATATTTACCTACTGTTTCTTTTGGGACTTTTGCTAAAAATGGAAAATAGCTTTTCAACATTTGTAAATGAATTTTATTGCGGCAATTCTATCGTATTTTTTGGATCTCTTTCTCATAGTAGAGCAAAAAGTCAAATTGTCTGCCGTTGACTTTGTGACCTATGCCGCCTGGAGGTAACAAATAGCTTACTCTTCGCCTCAGTTTCCTGCAGCCTCTTCATTATTCATTCTTGTACTTTTACTCATGCGTTAAGACTTAGGTATTTTATCTTATCGGTGACTCCACTTAACTTCGTAATAACCTTAGTTGCTTAAGTAAGTTACTAAGTTAATGCGTCTAAGCACTTTTGTTTTATATTTTAATATTTAAATTTTTCATTAAAATTTCCAATAAAAAAATTGCTACATCCTGTCATCGGGGGAACTCTATGAAAAATATGAATCGTGACTTAATTTAATTCCCATCCCTTAATAAAAAAAAAATCAAAGAATCACATCATCTATTCAGGGGAAATATTTATTCCCCTATTTCCCTAGAGCGTACGATTTTACGAGTATATCTTGAAATAAATATTACAGTCTGTTTTCCATTTAAAAGATGCTTCAATAATACGTGAATTAATGACATACCTTTTAAAATTTAATCGATATCGCAATTTACACCTTGACTGGGCAGTAGTTCATAATCCATTAAGTTCTGTAGGAGCACATGATCGCGGCATGCATATAAAGCGAGACGGCTGGACGTGCTTGCCACTACACTTGCGGTCATTATAACGGAATCAAGGAACAGCAGATTTTAAATGTGTAAATAAACTGTCGTTCAGTTGTTAAAAGTAAACCGAAGTTGGAGAAAGTAGTAAACGTTCCTCGAAATCACATACATTTTGTTTTCTTTTAAATACCTAAACGTATATTGCTTCACAGAAAATTATTATCTTTTGTTCTTTTAATGACAGATATTTTATGTAAAGGAACGTGTATATAATTATTTCTTTTACCTCGTTTTCCTTGTTTTTATCTTCAATACTTGTATATGTATAAATATTCGGGAGAACAAATCACTCTCGCCCCGCCTTTACAAAATCACAGACGGAGTACACTCCCAAAACAAAGATTCAGTGATACGGGTCCATCGAAATAAAAGGTCGCCATCAAAAGATAATAAAACATTTCTCGTGTGTTACAAAAAAAATTTGTCTGCCGAGTCTCATATGTATTTAGTTTACGGAGTTTACGCGTTTTCCTTCGAAATACAATTTTGGGAAGGAAATTGCCTTGCGGTGGGAATCCGCACAAATGGAAGACGCGATATTAAATCTGGTTGACAGTTATTATGGTGCTACAAAGTGACGAAGTCGCTTTTCAGATAGATTACAAAATGTATATGTTTTTTAAGAATCTGTTATACATATAATTTTTGCATTCGATGCATGCTTTATGCCACATATTATTGAAATTGTGATAGAGAAGACATTTTTAATTGTTAAACGGGATGCAAACATGCATGATATAATAAAAATACCGACAAACTCCATTTCAAGTATACAGAAGAGACGCCTTGGGACAGAAACCACACCCCAAATAAAATGGCAAAAAGAAAAATTTTATTGTATAAATGTTCACTCTAAAATCCCTTTAAGCTTTTCCTTTGAGCATACCTTAAACAATAAACATTATTCCCTCGTCTTCTTTTTCTAAGTTCTGCACATAACTGCGCCGGAAACTGTCTTCATTTTTCCTTCTATATTTTTTAGTATCATGATATCCAAATATACTATTGATAAATAGTAATATCGAATGCAACATTATATATATTTTATGACAATGACTCTTAGATATAGATTTGGTTTTTCTTAGCAAAAGATAGCATCTACGTGTTTTCATTCTATTTTGTCAAGAGAATCTCATTAAGCTACGGAGAACTATGAAGGGGTAATTCACAGAGATTACACGACATCGCCTGAGAGATCTTAAGGACCCGGCGTGCCACGTTTTTATATTACAACATAATAAGAATAGCTAAACTTCGTTTAATCTAGTTTTCAAAAAGTATAGGTGTCTACATTCAAATAACGTTTTACTTAAATTATAAACTCATTAAAAGGAATATCACAATTTAGAAGCTTCGACCTTGAACATAAATTTTATTTTTAAATCCGTTTAAATTTCGACTTAGAACAACCTCGTTTATCAGATTTTTAGCATAAACAAGTCTTAAAGGCCCGGTGAATAACGAAAAGTCGTAAATATTTTATGGTCTGCTGTATAGCTAATATTGTACGTTTGTTAAAATTGTTTTTGTAAACAATAATGTAGACATTTTTTATCTGAGTTAAAAACTAATTACATATTACAATATAATTTTCAATTACGTAATCAGGGTGAGCAGCGCAACTGTACCGTTTAAACTTAAAAGGGTAATCTCCGACGTTTTCATATTTGTACAAATTATTTTAAGGCTGACTCTTCCACGGTCCTGACTGAGACATCCAACTGAACATAATCCCGCGATTCTACTTGAAATACGAAATAAGAAGACAATTTAACTTAAATATGCGTAATATTTTAAACATTAAGTGCGCATTAGATAAAATAAAATCATAGAATGAAAATGTAAATAGCGTCAAAGATCGCAACAATGCGCTTCCGTAATATTTTGTAATGTGATCATGCGAGCAGAGCGTTTGAATCGCTAATTTGTGCAGTAATACCGAGGCATATTCGTGTAATTGCGTTAGCCGACTTTCCCCGCACCAACATCTTTGTACCGTCGTTGATTGTCATTTATGTAATTACCTACATTCTGTAACATCGTGCCTTATGCTTCGTCTCATCTCGGCTAAACAGAAATTAGAGCGAACATTCGAAATATTTTCCTAATTACATTAAGAGCAGTCTTATAATTACAAATAAAAAAATAATTACAAAATATACTTAAGCAACATTATCGTAATTGCATTTTATTCATATTGCTAAGATATTTTACGTTGTAAAGTGAAACGTGATACGCATATATCCACTCAAAGAGTGACTGAGATTTTATGGGATACAACGTCTTATACCTCGATAAAAAATACTTTCGTTGTTACGAATTTAATGTTTGTAAAGTATCATCAACTGGTGAACGAGGCGTCGTTTGAAACATTACACTCATTCATTTAGCTCCTACCAAAACACTTACAACATAAACACATTCGACAACTACAAATGATATTTCGCAACAATTGAACCATCTATTGTCCGGATAATCTTACGCACAAAAGAATACTGATGACCGAGAAATTTGAATTATACAAAACAGAATAGGTGACACGGTGCCTCACTTTGTTTTCGCTCCGTATGCGGGAAAAATGCTTTATTTTGTTTTAGAAACCGCACACGTATGTCCGTTGTCTTGTTGAGGGCACCGTGACTAACGCTCAACTCAATAACACACGCTCGAGGTTTAACACTTTTTTTATTCTTTAATTGGGTTAGGAAAAGAAAAATATATTTGAATTCACTTCAACCGATAGCTATTCTTATAATAGACAATAATTTGATTTTAAAGTTATTTAAGTAGATATATAAATCATCATTATATTGTATTCACTGCTACATTCAAGGTTCAACCACAACACCCGCTGATGAAGCTTAATATAATAGTCGGTTTCTACAAACATAAATATAATAGTCAAAATTGTTTGTGTCATCGCCACAATGAGAACTGATTAGGATTCCATTCGTTCATCATGTAAATTCAATGTGGATAAATATTTGTGCGACAGGTTGTAAACTTGTACGTGTTCTGGCCAGTTAATAGCAAAACAACATCAACACAGTTATGTGGAACCGCAGTATTCTATTATATTATATGTTCAAATTTCAATCATATTAGCATACTTCAAAATACCACATGCATTGGCTCTATATTTGGATACGAATGGTGACATTTCTGTTGACGATATGGAATTATGTTACTTCGACAGTGTCGAACCTTCATATTTCATGATTCATACATAAATACATACAAATTTACAGATCCAGGAATCAAAATTATGGGTACTATATACTTTACAGCACGAGCATCAATATTTTACCATGTTCAAATTTTATCAAGAGTCAAATGCAACTTTCATTCATAAAACGCTTGTTTATTCTTATGAAATATTAGTTAATTATAAAGTTTAAATCACCTTCACCTTACCAGTGGATCTTAACTTCATTACCGAGGTAATTTGAAACTCACGAGCGCAATTACATGAATTTTAATTACGAATATTACAGAGTAAGATAGAGAGATATTTGAAGAATTTCATTATGGTAAAACTCATCCTGGCCGCGCGGGATTCATTTCGTTTAGAACGTTTCACTGTAAAGCGACTTAAAATTTTATTGAAGTTTTTGTAAAAGAAAACTTTCATTATTATTTCTCGTTCCGCACAATGCTAAAGAGAAGTTAGGAAGTCTTAAGTTAAAGTGGACCGTCTAGGTATTTCACGATAGGCGATTGAATAGCAAGACGCGCTTTACATTACCGCATTTTCTTCCGAACTTTATATAAGTTCGTCCTGCCTTAATTGAATTGACCGGTCTAGTTACGACTTCCATATTGAATAAAATTTGAATATTTGCCAAATAGAGAAGCGAGTTTTCTGCTGTCCAAAGACACACATGCCCAGCCGCAAAACTTTTACTGGTTGGTAAAGTGGAGTGTAATTTAATGTTAAAGCTTGGAAATTGTCAAGTACAATGTGGTTAAACACGTAAGCATTGGGTTTGTGGTTTAGATATACACCACAAGACATTGCGGAATTCACCTGCGATCGGCTCGCTTGGAATGCGGTTGCTATCGCTGCCTGTTCGCGGCTGTGCAACTTCAATTATAAAGTGTGTAATATCTTAAATCTCTTAGACTGTTACCCGTTTTAATTATTAATTAAGATACTATTAAGTGAAACAGCTATCGATCCAATATATTTTGTAAGCAAATATTTACCTTTATTAATATATTTTTTTCTTTAACATTATTCAACATTTAATACGTTCTACAAACAATCCTGAACAAACACACTTTTATGTGATCAAATAGGTAGGTACATGTATGTACTTATACTTACGATCTCAATATTTTTGTTTTTAATATTTATAAGAATCGGTATTCGTAAAATGTAGTAACAATATTATAATTTTATTTTGTACGAGATCTCAAGGGAATCCTTTGAGGGTAGCATGACTGGGTTTGCGGTTCAAATATTTGACTATATTGATCTTTGTACCTTTGAGCCACTATATGATATGAGACTAGATTACTTCGGGTTTTGTCGTCATATTTTTATTCACTAAACATTAAAAAAAGTATTATAAAACAATAATCAAATAATTTAATTTAAGACTTCATTAATATTCAGTCTAATCACCGTTTATATAATAAGAAAACAATCAATTAATGCAATCCCATATATAAACATAGTAATCAATTGGTTGTAAATCGTGCACATAATTATTAATGTATTCAAAATTTGTATGAAACCACTCAACCTATTTAATCATGTATAAAGTTCCAGTTAATTAATATTAATCGGTATTAATTCGTTGCAATACTCAAGAGAATTGTATTATTATTGTAATTTATATGCGTTTCTCGAATACTTGTTAGACAACATTCACATCTATGCTAAAATGGCATTCCTATATAATAGTATCATCATCTACAAATACTAAAAATACCAAAACACAAAGAAATTAAACTAAGGATATAAAACTGTTTACAAAACCCAAAACAAAACTACCAATTAGTCGTATATTTGCATTTTATAGTAATAATTTAAAATCAAAACCCTACAATATGAGAAACTTCAAATGCACACGCTACTGTTATTCACTGGTCTCTCTGCTTAACAGCAGGCGTAGTGAATGACGTGCTAATAAAAAAGCAAAACTTAAGACAGGAAACAACTTTACTATGCTAATTTATTTAGTCACGCTTATTATATTTAAACTTGTTTCATGAACTACTTACAAATATTGTTTACTACGGGTTGACACCGATACTACCGCTTATTTAACAATATCCTGCTAACGACTAAATTTACACAAACATATTATACATAAGTAAGCAGAAAGACGAGCGTTGTCTTAAATGACCTTTAAAATGTCTTTATAATAGTTTATATTCTTAGGTATATTTTCAATATTTTAAAGTCACAATAGCCTATTAAAGAAGATTCTGTTAAGTTTTATCAAATAAACACCTTGCCTTGGCTTTGTAATTACAAGTGGAAAGTAAGTTTCCAAATATCGTGCTCTGGAAAAATGAAATCGTCGAACGTTGTGCAAAATCGATGTAGCCAAGAACTGTTCGCTCATTTAAATTACTCCTGCCTTTTGTAGTCAACTTCATTTAGAGAAGTTAAAGGAAACTCTTTTATTTTACTTGCGAAAAGGACTTAAGAGATGCATTGTTGAATTACTAACAAATTGGAAAGCGTGATTGCGTTACGAACTTCGCGAGAAATAAAGGTGGACTTCTGTCTTTCTACTTGATTGTTATTTTGTTTTAATTTTATTTTTAATTTAACATAAGCACTTTGTCTTTAAATGAATACACTTTTTGCTTTAACAATTAATGATTTATTATTTTTACAATCGATTTAAAATTATTTTTATATTATTTTACGGAATGTTTTATATTATCTCCTAAAATGACTAAAATTTCAATAAAAATGTCTATTCAAAACTTTAAGAGCGTTCACCTTTAAATACTTGAGTTTTCATGTCGAGAACAATGGTAGCACTTTTTAAAGGATTTCTCAGTCGTTCGTGGCGAAAACTCGACGAGCATGCGCTACGCAACGCTGAGAACTCAAAACGTTACGACTGACGTTGAGTCTACATATTTGCAGATTATACTAAATCTCTTTTTTACTTGATAAAAGTTTACTATTTCAAATTGCTGTTAAATTTAAATAGATTATCTAGAAATTTCACTACATTTTTATATTAATATTATTATAGTAATAAATATGTTTCGCAAATTAATTAAAAGTTATTGATATTACTAATTAATTGATGTGAAGTAAATTTTCTCCACATGACAACTCAAAGTTAACAAAAGTTTGTTCAAAACTTTATTATTGCTTGATAAATTAAATATTATTGCCTCCTTTGAAAATACAATAATAACTTATTTAATACAATAATAAACTTCAAAACAATATTGATTTATATAAAATTGACTGTTGTTCCATAATAATATACTCTTTATCAAAAGTAAATTAAGTAAACAAAATTGAAATTACAACCTAATCAAACTTTAGATACGTAAATAATATGTTAATAAATTATTTCCCTGGCAACACGTTTTGATGAAGAAATTTTTTTTTATTTCAATATAAAATACAAAAAATGTTCGCGACTCGCATCTCTATTTAAGTATTCTCGTTATATTCGCACTTCTTTTTCGATATTATTTTTCGTCTTAATACAAAAAGGTGTCGCACGTGTACTCGTAGCATTAGGAAAGCCTCTGTCGGTCGCCAACGCGTCACGAAGTCTGCCCCAAGCAATTTGGTACCAAATGTCGTAGCCTACGTGCCACACAAATAAAGAGGATAGGATAAGCTCGCTTCTATTACAACATGAATTGTGTCAAAGCCGGCTTTGATGAATACCCCACACGACCCTCTTCGACACAATGTATTTGTAAATTTATTCTTGGGGCGGGGAATTATTGTGATTCACTAAGCCCTCTTTTAAGATGCTTCGGTTTATGATGCTTTCACAGCAACAATCGTATACAACTTCTGTAAATGCCAAAAATAACAAACGAATCATTCCGATTACCTTATCTGCTCCGATCTATTATATCAGGATATAATGTCACTTTATCATCGCCCTCGTTCTATTTCGATGCCTACTTAATTTTTGTAAGTGCGCATCTATTTTTCACCCTTGCCCTCTCTTTTCACCCACAAGGTTAGACAAAATATTGGTACTTACGTATAATTATGCATATTGAATTTGAATTTTAATCTGAAGCGATAAGGATGAAAGTCGTTTAAATATTCATAAAAAATTATACACATGTGTGTGTATAGACCACCCTATAAGATTTACGTCTCCGACGCAAGCAATAAGCGGCCGGTCCACGCCATGGGGTGTTCGCTATTTTAAAATGTACGGCTGAATCCGGTGAAAAATTGCTTTCCGCCTACCACGAACTCGAAGAAGCCGTATATTACAGTCATCGCCGTGTGTTGAATGAGCAAAAAATGAAGACGGGGGTCTGATAACTTATTTAAAGCAGGACTAAGTGTTTATGTCGAGAGAGAAACCTTTTGAATTTGAATGAGATGAGGAATGTTTCTTTTATAGAAAGCGATATTAAAGGCCCACTTCAAATTGTTTCTAATTTTTATGACTTACTTATTCCTACATTAATTTCTCATAAATTTTTAAATACCTAATAGTTAACTGAGAACAAAACATATTCCACATTTGAACAATGGAAATTTCCTTTAATGTCGTCGGCTCATGCTTTAGGCATTACGCCCAATAGTACAAATATGCGGCTTGGAATTCAACGCTCTAAAGGTCATAAAACACATTAGCACGTACTTTCTACCCTCACATGCCAGCCCTCTCTGATATTGGAGATAAAAAGGGAAAATGCACTGGCTTTATGTAATGTGGCTATAACCGACCTACTGCCAACAACTTGTTTGCCACCGATTTTAATAACACGTTTTATTGCCGGTAAACACTTACAAAACTATTCCTATTATTATTTTTAATGATTACCCTGACATTTGAGTGGAATCTCACAGAGGCATTGTAGATAAATACAAAAATAAATTGCATTTGAATCGTGAGGTCAGGTAGGCGTCATCAATGGCTATCAATATTGCCTATGGAATGCTGCAGGCTCGCTGTCATGCAGGTGGCTGAAGCCACGCCTCAGAATGTGCGTCGCAAAGAGGCCGAGCCGCATCCTTGAAGGCCGCATTCCTAGCAACTTCACAACAACCTCTATTTACTATCTAAACTTCTATTAAATCTAAGATTTTATTTCGAAAACTTTATCGACACTCAGTAAAGTTTTTGATGTTGAGTAACAAATAATTACTACATAAGTAGTTCTTTAAGAATGTACGTGAATATGTAAGATATAATTGAGTACCTTTGATGGAGACTGTAAATAATAATTTGTATTTGCATAATACGGTTTAATGTTGACACAAATTCCTTTTATCTATTGACGGAGCATTTATAATATTTATGCGAACATTTGAACAATACCTGCTAATATATCATTATATTTTGTTACAGAATATCCTGGATAAGTTCAACCCGGGCGCTCGGCAAATGATCACTGCTGGCAAAGCTTATTTGAAAGCGCTTCATGGTTAGTATTATAAGAGAGCTTAAATATATTATTCAAGTATACAATTTATGATGATGTGAATTCCGGTATTAAGTACCATACTTCTCAAACTCATGAAAAAGTTTTCAAACAATTATAATATAATGTTTATTCATATTATTTTATAACTTCAACCAAATTATAGGTCTTAGCATTTCATAATATATTCATAAGTAGAAATTGCTCTGCAAAATATTGAATCCCTGTCATGTGAGTAACAACGATAATCATCATCAT
This sequence comes from Tineola bisselliella, assembly GCA_028551675.1. Lineage (NCBI taxonomy): Eukaryota > Metazoa > Arthropoda > Insecta > Lepidoptera > Tineidae > Tineola > Tineola bisselliella. Next base: position 254,680 of record JAPWLS010000977.1, read on the forward strand.
ACATAAATTGCTCTGATATCTAGAGAATAGTCCCAGTATAAGATAAACACAGCCAATTAATTCGTAGCTGTAAGCCAAATCTGTATGTATATGCAAACCCCAAAGTTAGTCGTAGGTTGGCTTCCAGAACTAGAGCAAACGGTGTGCTTTGTGCCAAATTGTCTCAGTATAGCTTATCTTTAGAAGTATTACGCTCAGAGCACGCTCGCAATAAGATTCTTTATTACATCTCTGATATATGACTAACGTAATGGCACTCATAATGTATGTTTACAAAAATTGCAAACATGCTTTTATAACTTTGTACAGACTTAAAAACCTGTAAATGCCTCAAACATTTGTTATTATTGTGCACGTTACAGGTGCAGCTGCAGCGTCTAGATTATATGTCGATGCTGTTGGCAAGTTGGGTAGACAGGCCCAGCAAGGAACATGGGGAGGATGTGCTGATATTGGTAAAAATAATGTTATTTCATAATTATTGTAAAACTACATTATATTAGCAAGTACAATAATAATTTATTTGTACAGGTACTGCACTTATGAAGGTCGTTGAAGTGTACAGACAGATCCAAGATCAACAAATGAATATTGTGAGTAAATAATATATATTTATTGTTTATATATTATGTAATAAGCAGGCCAAATCTAAGACGCTTGTGCTTGTTTATAATAACATTAAGTTAATTAACTTAATGCAATTGAACAAAAGTTTTTTTTACATTTATTTAACGTTGCAGTTGAAAGCGTTTTACGTCGATTTATTGGTGCCATTGGAAACAAATTTAGAAAAAGATACAAAAGTTGTACAGGTAAGAGTTCTTTCTATATTGATATATATTTTCTGATGCACCTATTTTATTTATATAACATTATTAATATATACAACATTTAAGCTAATTGCAAATGGAACGTAAATTTTCTTTGCAGTCTGAACAAAAACGGTTTCTGCAACAACACAAATTAAGATCTGAGAGTTACAGCAAGGCTGCAGCTACAATTAAAAAGCAGCGTAAGAAAAAAACCAACGTGACCAAGGCTGGTTCTGCTATGGATAAGGAAATGAAAGTACGGGCAAATGTCAAAATGAAATCATGACTTTAATTATTTGTTTCAATATTTGATCGAAATATTAAACTTATTTGAAATTTACTTACAGAATATGCAAATATTGGAGGAGGAAAAGACGAAATTGGATGCTTTCTGTGAACAAAGTCTTAAGAATGTAAGTCCACATAATATGATTGGATATTTTTTCAATTACTAACCGGGCTTTGAATTTTGTTCAATAAACTAAATAAACATCTTGCATATACAGCGATCGAATTATTTCGATTTAAAAATATTTTCTAGGCGATGACACAAGAACGACGACGATATGGATTTGTATTGGAACGGCAATGCTCTTTGGCAAAGCATTGGTTAGCGTATCACTCAGGCGGAGCTGCTTCATATAACAGTGGTCTAGAGGAATGGTTGGAGGTGTCACGGACCAGGGAGTATTTACCGCCTAATGTTGAAGCCATGTTTGTTAGCCGTATGAGGGTAAGTTGGTTTAGCTTTTTTTTTAGTTGTTTACCCGCATAATCAGTGCTGCGTAATAAGTTATAATTTATTTTACAGCAAGTTTCTTTCTGGACCGATGAAGATGTATACGCAAGTCCAAGAATTTGTGATGATGATGACAGAATCTCTATTGGTTCTGCTTTGCGTAAAACGCGATCAGTTGATGCCTCCTGCCTCGATGTACGATCCATTGCTGATCTTGGTTCTCCAACGCAAGGTTTATCTCGAGCGAAGTCTGATTTTAATCTGCAAGCGAGTCTTCATGGTAGTGAACAAGGTAAATAATATATGTAATAATAAAATAACAAAATGTATTTATATGGGATGAAAAAGGTGAACCATTAAACGAAAATTTTAATACTTTCAGACATGGATCCCCGAACAGCTACACGCCCAACGTCTCTTGCCCCTCCAGCTTGTATGCCTCGTGATCCACCTTTAGCTCGGGCTTTATATGCTTATGCCGCCGCTGGTGACAACCAATTAAGTTTTCAACAGGGAGATATGCTCGCTTTACTCGGAGAACGTACTAAAGGATGGCAATATGGAGAAAATTTGAGGAACCATCAAGCTGGCTGGTTTCCTCTTGCTTACACTGAAGCAATAGCTAACGAGGAATCTGCGTATGTTTGTCATTTAAACCACAATCTGTATTATATAGCAATTATATACAAAGAAATTTTTGAATGATCATTGCAGAGCCACTTCACCTGCTCGTTGGTCGGTTGTCCAAACACCAAGCGACCTGCCTCCTGCTCCTATACTTCATGCTCAAACCACAGCAACAATACATTCACATCCGCCCACACGTATGTTCGGAGATACTGTTACAGCGCATCACGTTACTAAGGTTATTATATGGGAAATAAATATTATTTAAACCACAACATAAAGTAAAATACTTTACATATACTATTATTTAAATTCAGGGACGTCTTGGAGGAGGATCTCCAGGGTTGCCTCCTACTTTGCCTGCTCCTTCTCCAAATGGATTAAGCTCATCAGCCAGCGCCACATTCCAAACGTCCACGCCTACGGCCGCAACTGGAAATGCAATTAAGAATTCAACTTCAGCTGCAAGCTTTACAACACATGCTGTTATTGAACCGAGAAGTTTTGGACCGCAAACATTGCCTTTAAGATCACAGGTACGATTACTGGTTTCGAAACGCATTTAACATTACAAAAGGAACATTTTTTTTGACATCAATAACGCTTTATTTATATTAGGCAACGACAAATAAAACAGGGCCACAAAAGACAGTAGTAGCTGCTGTTGGTGCTGCGGGCAACATTTCGTTGCACAGCTCAAACGATTCTGGATTCTCCAACGAACCTCCCCCACAACCCGACATCGATTATAGTGATGAAGAAGCTCAACGTTTACGTGTACCAATAAGGTAAATAAAACTTTGCCAACGATTAAGTAGATTGTGACTAGAATACCCCATTCTATTATACATCCCGTTTTTATTTTGTTTTGTTTATCCCGTAGCATGCTATTTTTATAATTTATTTTGTTTATTTTTAGTAAAACAATGCAACAAACAAATGAACAACAAAAAGCTTATATGTTGAAAACACAAAGCCTTAAGAGAGGACCGCGTCCGCCTAACGCTAATGGTTACCTTACTGATGATCAACATTTAATGATAAGGAATATGATGGATATGGATCAGAATTCTCAAAAGGTCAAAAGAACTAAGTCGTTTTGGAAATTCGGTAGAACAACTTCCGAAGAAATTATGGAAGGCATGTCACTTTGGCAACATCGCGATATAGTTGACACTGTGCCAGAATACAAAAAGAAAATGTATGTGAAATTGCAAAATGAGTTAAGGCCTGCCCCTGACATTCCAAATTCAAGAAAACAAACTCCTGAAAAGCAACAGCAGGCTGAAAATATTCAAAAACCTAAAGAAACCATTGACAGGAAAGATATAAAAGTAAGTAGTGGTATGCGTCAAGCTAAGAGCATGGGAGAAATTCAAAACGCTGAAAGATTAGACAATTCCAAAAAAGTGCCTGAAACTCAGCTTAACGGCCAGAGATTAAATAAGAAGAGTATGTCAGAAAAATCTATTGTAGAAGAAAAAATGGAAGATCAAACTCGAAATGACTCAAGATCAAACCATTCCGATATGACTAATACTAGTACTATCAAAACGAACTTTGAAAACAGCTTTTATAACGATGAAACAGGGGAAGGATTTGTCATGAAAACTGTTAAACGACGAGAAATTTTACAAAGATACGACAACGACAGTGGTTCCGAAGTCAATTCCGTAGCCTCAAGTACGGATCCATATGATTGCATCATAGTAGATGATCATATGACATCTAGAAAGCAACAAGAAGTCAATCGCAGGAAACAATCTCAGGTCGACACTGATGTCAAAAAGCAAAAAGAGAATACGTATATGCCTGAATTCGAAGAAATTGAAATAAATCCAATAAAACCTCATGTGCGTGCAACTTTATCGTCAGAAAAAACAAAAAAGTCTTCAACCGAACGCAGATCACCACAGGGCATGGAATTCAAAACTTTTAAAGATTCTACGAAAGAAATGCAGACATTTACAGCTTCCTCAGAGACCTTAAAGTACAAAGACAACGATCAACACACAGATCGATATGGAATTCCAACTGAGAGGAATACCAATGGTTACAGAAACGATGCTGATTACAAAGGTTTTGACGAAGGCACGTTAAAATACAATAAACGTTCCAGCCAAGAAGAAAAGAATATGCGTCATCAGCAATTTGAAAATGGCCGAATGGGTAAAGATATGCACAAAAAAGAATACCCTCAAGCCGAAGCGAGGGCTCATAAGAAAGAGTTTAGAGCATATGAAAATAGAGAGCCAAGGATAGATTATTCTTTGGAAAGAAAACACAATAGAAAAAATTTTGCAGAAGAAAAACCTAGAGATTCTCGTAAGAGAGACAGAATGAATAGAAGTTACGATGATAGCTCCTTGCCATATAACGGTCGTCGTTCTGAGAGATATTACGAAGCAAACATATCTTATTTTAGTGATCAAGAACGACGTGAATCGAGATATGATTATGAAACTGATTCTAAAAAAGCTGAGAAATCTAAGCAGCGTCAAGAGGAAGCGAGATTAGAAGCGAGGCGCTTTATAGACCCAAGAAGTGAGGGGCCATATAGTGGATCAGATGATCAGAAGTTCAATGATGCCATTAAACAACAAAGACCTCAATTACTTCCACGTACAAAGTTATTGAAACGATCAGTTGATAACGATTTACCAGAAGATGGTCATACTTTCGGACCATGGTATGACCTTTGGGGCCGCGAAACAGCTGTTTACAAATAATATAAATAGGTTTCGTTTTTTGTTCTTTTTTAATGATTTTATTTCTTTTTTGTTTAAGTAGTTTTAGTAGTTTTGTTTTATTCCTGTATATTTACCTTGTTTACCTTCTATGTAATCGGTTAACTTTAAGACTACAATATTTTACGAATATTTCTATGGATTAAAGGTTACTTTTTTATTAGATATGAGTTCAAATCTACTCTTTGTTACCGTGTTTCAATAAGAGAGAAGTGATGACCAAATTTATTGCTAAATAAATGAGTTTGAATGATATATGAATTTACATTGTGTATATGTTAACAGGTCTCAACAGTTTGCCACAGTAAAACTGAGGAAAGCACTCACAAACGACAGGTCATCGCCTAATATTGAATAATGTTATATAATTAATTGTTAACACGTATAGTTACGGTGTACTTAATTATTATTATATATAGTATTATGTACAGTTATTTAGTCTAACAAAATATATCACATTTTTTATAAATATTGCATATTTTTATTGTTTTATTTCTGACCCATAAATACAATATTATTAAAGCAGTCAATTACTAGTGAAACCAGAATAATAAACATAAGGAATATTGAAACTTTATTAAAATATTATAACTATTAAGTTTTACATTAAAAAATAATAATAATAAATATTTGAACGTAAACTACAGCAATAGACTACTCGTAGTGTTATGAGATAAGATAATTATTAAGCAATCCGCATCTTTATCGCATTCCTGCCTCGGGCAAAGGCAATGCCGTTTATTGGTTATCTTAGAATATACATAAATGCAAATGTTAAACCAACTGGTTATCAAAATTTGCATTAGGTTATGTCTTAGATGTAGACGCTACATTCATTTTGCAACGAAAGAAGTCGTAACTATTTTATTTAATGTTATTAATATATAAATATATAATCCGCATTATACAGAATGATTTGTAAAATAAAATATATTTCGACAATACCTCCAATACTGTTATGTTAGACTATAAAAACATATACGAGTTAAACAGAGTATTTATTATTTATTAATAAAAATGTGTAGGTACTTAACTAAGTAAACATAAATAGTGTTTTAATATCTTAACAACATTAAAACACAAAGTTTAATTAATATTAACAATAAAACAATGTTTAGATTCTTTTACCTTCCTTCATTATTCTGTTTCTACGAGTACACAATTAAATTTAAATTTATTTATTACACAACATCTGACTAACTACAGTTCACTTAAATTAATATTATAATTAAAATTTATCGCGAGAGAAACATGAATCGTGTATTATATATTATATTATATCAGAATATTAACGTTGATATGTCTTAAGAGAAGTAATATAATAATTTACAAGACATTTACAAGTCATTTGCTGCTCACTGCCATCCCAAAGGCAAACATAGTAAATTACGTCACAAGTACAAATGCCACAATAAATCAACTTAATCCTACAAATAAATGCAAATAAACGAGATGCGAATGAATTGAAACGTAAAGGAAATGTACCCTTACTTTTTAAACTTTTTCCTCCTTGCTGTAACACAAAAAAGCTCTTTTTGCCCTTTTACATTTGAAAACACGCCATGTATTGAACAAAGAAGAAATATAATTTTCAACTCCGATTGAATCAATAAGAGATAGTCAATGATTAATTATACATGTCTTATTCTGTAGGTTAATTCTTCGTTGCGACAACTTTGCAATGATTGCATCGAAAATTTATTAATAAAACTTTGGTACATTGGATTAAAAATAATCAAAATAAATGCGGTAATAAGCAGTACAACGTAAGTAATATTAAATTACTAAATCATGTTCACAAATCACTCAACAAAACCCAATAAAACATAACTTAATTAGTTAGAAATTATGTTGAAATAACGATATTTATTATTGTGGTATTAATATAAATAACCGACCTAAATAAAACCTATATTATAAATAGACCGGAAGAATTTGAAAGAAATTGTTATTTTAAGCTAACACGATAAGGAAAAACGAAGCAAAACTCACATCAATATAGCACCCTAACTGAAAGATGAGCGGAACCTACAATACTAAATGATTTATATGGTACTTCCGGAAAGGCTCCCCGGAATCTAGTGTCCACACCCGCAGTCCTCACAAAATATTACCCGCGATATGTCGTTCGCCTCTCTTAAATCATTTTACCTCAATTACTTGATGCAATTTCCTTCTTTAGACGATACTCATACATATTAAAATACATTGTTAGCAAAAATATATGTGAAACATATTTGCAAAAGCATGCATGTAAAAAGTCGTTAGTATTGAAAAAAGGTTTCGCAAAATATAAAAAGTTTTTTGGTGTAGTGAAAATGTACGATTTTAAGTTCATTTGTAACTTGTATTTATTGTATAACGTTAAAATATTTACAAAAATAAATATTATATATGTTTTCTATTTCAAAACAGACCCTAATTCCAATTATTATATAAAGTAGCTTCCATGGGCAAGACAGTGGCTGGATGATGGATGGGACTGTGACCCCAGGGAATCACAGCACGCAGCCGTTACATGTCCACGCTTTATTTACTCACAATAGTTGCAGCTATATTTTATTAAACAAACATAATATAGAAATGATATAAGTAAATATATTTTTAAAGCAAGTACAATTTTTGTAATTAAGCATCTAGAAATCTGCTTTGATTCTAACAAAAGTCGAGTTGTAAGGAGGTTCTTTTCCAAGTGAACAAGGCGACAAAAAGCGCGGCGATTATGTTCGCAGCCTCGACTCAGGAAGCTAGCTGGGAATTTGCTGTCAAAGAAATTCAAGGAGAAAAAAATTCAAAAGTTGCGGCGGGAGTAAAAATGTCTATAATTGCATATAATTCTTTGCAGTGCATTATTAAATAAATAAAATAAAACAAAAAATACACATACGCTTTGTAAAATAGCGATGCGACATATTTCGTTCAAATTGACAAACAAACTATAAGAAAAATTCTTCTCGGTCGACATAAAAATCAATTTGTGGTGCAAATCGAGCGAGGACACCAATGCTTTCCAAGTCATCGACTCGCTGTGGGTTCCTTGGCCCGGAAAAATTCGCATTTTTGTAAAAACAAACATACCTAACAATATTTCATTGTGTTAAATGTAGTTTTTTTTTATCTGATGATGCATTAATTAAAATAGGTTTTACTTAATGTGCAAAATAATCGAAGATGATCTAGTCTCCCTAACCTAACTGAAATTAATAATACAATTTAGTAGTTAATATAATAATATACCTATATTTGCGCTAAACTATTAATTAATACCATATTAAAATGAAAGCCAATAGATAATTTACATAAATAAACATTACAAAATAAACGTAAAATACTAAAGTCCAATGATAAGCGAAGTACAGCAATTTGGCAGCACCCCGTGGCCTCAATCACACTCTATGCCAAACAGAACCGCACAGCTTTACGTGATCCCATATTATACTACTATTATATGATATAGATACATTATTACTAGGCAGCCGTTAAATTTAAATCGCATAGGTATACATAAATAAATCTTTATCAGATCATGTTATATTACATTATTGTAAGTGAAATATAATACCAAAGTCTTAACTTTAGAAGGTAAACTGTTCACTATGAAGTTATAAGTATCTTGTTGATCTCTAGAGAGTTATTGAGAGACGTGTGCTCCCAAAGGTTTTGGAAAACTTTGAGATGCTTGCACCACAGAAAAGGGAAATAGAGGTTTGTGTCCAACAATTTGTCAACGTCCAAAAACAATGACATTGACACATTCGCGGTTTCGCCCAAATAGAGAATGATTTATTTCATATGTAATATAACTTGTTTGTTATTTTAACACGTATTTATATCAATATTAGCGTCAGGAAGAAGACATTATTCAAATTAGAACTTCAAAGTAATAGACAACAAAGTTGTTAAAGCTTAATGCAAACATCCCTTTAGAGTTTTAATGAAGGAGAGGCGGAAAGATTCGAAAGTTTTACTGCAAATAGAAACTTAGACCACATTCTATGCAGGAGATGAACGATTTACTGCACAACTTTAGAAACCTGGTATTAAATTATGATATTACGATGCTGGTCAAAATATATTACGTGAATTGATTTTGCAATAAAGTATTGTCTGTAACATGGGATATGGTCATACTTTATAATATTTGCCTTGCTCGTTATTGTCCCACTTGTATCGGTGCCAACTAGTGCGAGAGGGTTCAGCCAAAAATCTAGCATTGCAAAGCAGACTACATGTACACGGTACAAAAACTTTGCAAACTATTTGGTCTTGTGAGACTGGGTTAAGCGCTTCCCGTTTATTGCATAACCATTCCGTTTTATTCACTTTCTTTCAAATAGATTCACAATATACAATGACACATCAATTCAATTAATTGACACAGTCAATAGTACGTCTCCGTCTACATATCTCGGCTCCCCACATAATATTGCATGACCGAGCAAAATGCATAGATGTATGAATCTCTAGTTATCTTGTAACATACAGTTCGCTGCTCTTGCACGTTGAGAACATCTCCAGACAAATAAGTCAAGGCAAGGCTACCTTTTGAATGTAGTGACATTATATGGTATGCTTTATAAATTAGTTATGAAATACAATTGTCGCAGTAAACCGCACTCTATCGCTGAGATCGGAAGTCTAAACTAGTCGAAGACAAACTCTCCGAGATGAACGTCAGAGTACTAATACATATTACATTAGGTACTCCGGTTTGGATGTAATCCGCGACACGCTGTTTCCTTCGTTGTCTTGAAAACATTTTATATTTAGGAAGATTTTTACTTTATGTTTTTTTTTTGGTATTACCATGAAAAAAACTACACTTTGTGAAATACTCTACGAAATATCGTCAAGTGACATTGAAATGGGTCAAACGTCGGAATCCAGAATATACCCAATTAATATTTTAATGATCAGAGTAATGGAGGTTACAACGTTTATCCAGTTCATGGGAGCTGGCGAGAATATAATTTATAGGTTCAACATCTGATCTAATCGAAGTTAAACCAAAATGCGCCTATAAATATAGTTAATATCTATAGCTTTTTCCTTTTTGTCAATAATTCATTTATAAGCAAATATAGCCCTAAAATTGATGACAACAAAAAAATGTTTAAATTAGAAAGAATGATGAATGGGAAAACGTTTTTTTCGACACGAGATCTCTCCAAGGGAGGCTAGTGCCAGCTCAAGTGTCGACGTCGGCTGTCGTGGTGTTTACCCTCTGAAAGTAAATGTCAATAAAGTACAAGAGAGATCTCCGGAGGGAAAATGTCCGGGGTCTTTGTATTCAATAGCAAAACAAATAAATGTAAAATAGCTCTATTTTTCTACTTTTGTAAGTAATTTGATACTTAATTACTTATACTAACTAATATCAATATCTCTTGGAAACTAGTAACATAAAAACAATTCTATTATTTTTCTAGTAAAGACACGTAGAAAATTAGATAAAAGTTGATGTAAATCAATAAATCGTCGTCGACTGTTGATCTCGCTAGCGACCATAATTTGTATCTTAAACTTGCAATCCATTTCAATTTTTTATTCTGTTCATTCTCAGAGTAGAAGACGTCCAACTTGATGGATGACTTCAGAGCCTATGGTTTACAAAAACACACTAACGTTCCATATAAATAAATACGTTTATATTATTATTTTTGTAATTAAATTAAAGTAAAAACAATAATAAAAAACTACATGATTTTGTACTATTTCCAATATACTTGCTTATGATTTCCCCGCACATTATCGTAATTAATTTGGTAAATTAATCTATCACTAATGATCTTCTTATTGTTATTAGTTTAATCTCCAGTTTCAGAGTATGTGATCTGCAAAATAACTCAAGCACGTTGCATCTTCGATTTTAAAGTAATTCGGATTTTAAAGTAAAGTCGCCCACTCATCCTGTCACTTATGATCCATTATAGAAATTATAGGAACCCAACTAATAGTAGGTATATGAACGTTTAGTAACGTTATATATTCTTTACGCGTAAAATTGAAAATTTCAAAATGGTAAATCTGTATAAAAAGTATATGTTATATCAGTTCATCTGTCTCGTAGTGTTCTTGTATTTTTGCACTTCCAATCCGATACATATTCTATGAGTTCTCACTTCGGCTTAAGGTCCGCATTTACTCTCCTCGTCCGATATCCTTTTAGATAGTGGATGAGAAACTTTTCTTTGGAAGTTAAATTTGTTTTGTCTTGACCCTAAGTTGTAGAAAGGGTCCTAGGTATAAAGTTTTCTCACGTAATTTATTATGCCAGGAAACGCAACTCATGTTAGCAAAAGCTACGTCTTATATGTAGGGAATTTTAGGTATTTAAAAAATTAATATATAATATTCTGACATTGAGTTATACGCGAGACTACTTCTGCTTGCTAGATGTTAATGATTTTAAAAATGTTTATTTGCAATTTGTAACAACGTTGTTCTTATCATTTCTCCAGTGTAATTATTTTTATCAATATCTATTTAGGTGCATTTACATTAATTTTAACACAAATTACAGAAGTTTAAAGCATGTTAAACAGATAATTTGTTACAAATGAGAAGGTCACTAAACCTAGTTTAAATCAAGTTAAAATTACTATTAAGCCTAAACTCCATTTACAGTTTAAATAGTCTGTAATATGTAAATGGGCTTGTGTAAATCGTATCAACGGTTAACCCTATGTTGGTATAACATTTCTCAAATCTTAGTCCGCGGGGGTCCGACATTAATAACCGGTTGTGGTCTGATCCGTAGTGACCCGCTTTTACTTAAAACACCCTTACATAAGTAGACCACAAACATGGTTTACAAGTGACATAATAAATACGAAATATGTATTCAATTTTTATTTTCTATTTGATTCGGGTTTGGTCTGGAGGGTTGTCTCCTGTCAATGACGTTGCGTACTATCTGCATAAATTTCTTTATAGCAGTAAAAACAAAACATTGTTGTAAAATACAACATATTTATTATTATTATTTTATTAAGATATAAAACAAAAGAGAACGGACAATTAAACATTTTCTATTTCAATATTCATTTGTTTAATAATGTCATATCTATGTAAATTAAATCTGTGTCAGTACGTGTCGCAAAGTTGGGCGCGACAGCTCGACCAAACTTAGTTGGGTCACCCTTAAATCAGTTTCTTTGTTGTTCGTGTGAATTGTTTCACATAAATGCTATAATATATTTTGCAAATCATAACAATATGAGACAATAAATGTCTAATTTTTTAACTAAGTCTATTAAACTTTAATTTTTCATCATCTTAATTTTACTCATTAATACACAGATAATAACATTGTTTATCATTGTAGATATACCCAAACAAATAGAGTAACTATTGCTTAGGGACTATTAAGGAAATGTCATATCACAGAGTAACAATTTATCTTTATTACTTGCGACAAACAAACAGGACTACTACCAGTACATTGAACTAGACCCTTACATATTCAAGTGTAATGATCTGGAAAACATGTTAGGATTTCCATATATTTTAGTATGAAGTTTTTGATTTTGTAACAAGTCGTGAGGTTTATAAAAGATTGTTATGTTCAAACTAATTATAAATTCACTAAAAACATTAACTCTAAACTTAAGAGGGCAAAAGTATTAGTAAAATTGTATTTTACTTTAGTTTTATATTTTATTTCGCTTTATTTTCACTATTGATAAAACATGTATACAATATTAACGAATAATTAAAACTTGCGCTGTTTAAATTAATACATTTACTGAATTTTTATACAGCGTACAAAAAGGGGGAAAACAACTGAATGAAAACGAAAACTATCTTGTATTACCTTTTTTCATTATTAACAATACAATTAATTTAAATAATAATAAACGTCATATTTAAAGGTTTTAGTTTTGTTCTAACACAGTTGCCTAAATAAATAAATTAAATAAGCAAAACATAAAAATAGTTTCTGATAGTACAAGAATATAAGAAATGAATAAAGGTTATATAATTCAAAAGGGGTCGTGCAGCGCTGACGTCCGCTTTCTTGCCGATGTTCAACAGCGGGCCGGTGTTTTAACTTAATACTATGTATTTATCCATTGAAATTATCGATGACGTTAACAATTTCAATTAGTATTGAAATATTAGCATAATAATAATTGAAAATAATATTAAAGAAAGAAATACTAAAATCGTTCTAGAACATAAATAGCAGCACCTACATAAGTAGGTACCTACTTTTTTCATGATAAAATAAATACGCGCTATAATAGTGTGAGTTCCTTTAAAAAGTTACAGACGTATTCGCTTATGACACGGCTTCAGCCTATGACTATTTACGTAGGTATTTTACGCTCATCATTGTGGATCAATTACTAATTTATAATTAATTTACGTAGTATGAATTTGGACTGTGCTAAAACTATGTCCGACATTGTTTAGTAAACTTGATATAATTTTTGTTGAACATACTAGTCCCTAACATCCCCTCCTACTGTTTATTGCGCGCATCCCAAATCACAAAGAGACGATATTCGATTTCCGTGTTTGTTCTCTTAAAAGAAAATCCTACTTTTTATTTCAATTTACTAAAACAAATATGTGTTGTCTTCTATTTGACTTAATAGTGTTATTTATAAATTATGATTTGTTTTTAAATTAAAAAGAACTATTTAATGAATTAATATAAATAATATATCTGTGCACACATTATCCTTATTAATTTGCAGATTCATAATTAAAAAATGTAAACAAAACATATAAAACCAGTCAAAATTGTTTTATTAATCAATTTAAGATTTGTAGTCTGTAATAAAGTTTCGAATTAATAAAGTGGACAAAAGTAAGTGAAAATCCTGAGTGAAATCGAGGAAATAAATCATAGTAACTTGCACCTGATGGCGACGACAGGATGAAAAATATCTAAAGTCTTCAACGCAAAATCAACGCTTAGCATCAAATTTTTACTTTCTCACTTACAAAAAGACTAGGTAGATATAGAATAAGTTTTATTATTAAACGTAAATAGCGTTATTATCTTATAAATTTCAATTTCATAATTATTACATATTATACGAAAAATAAATCGATTTACGCTAAAAGAGAATTTTAAATAGCAATACCTTTAAGTGAAATTGAAGAGCTGCTTATACTTGGATATGTGCAAACAAACGCTTCATACTGATGGAGCAAAGGATGTCTTGATGAATTTCACAAACAGTCAGAGTGCAGTTCACAAGATAGTCTAATTCGTCATCTAATTAGTGGAATTGCTCGATGCAACTTCACAACGAGCTAACATCTGAGCTCCGAGTAAATATAAGGAACTAATGACGTTATTTTACGTACAATTTTAATATAATATAAACTTCAAGAATGCTTAATTTCTGCATAAACTATATGGAAAATAACAATGATTTAAAACTTTAATAATATGAAATTTTAAAGCATAACAATTTTAAGAATGCTTTCTTGCACTCGACGGTAAATGGCTGTTGGCTTCCACCTGAATAAAGGATTTAAATGTTCTGCCACCTGCAGCTTTTCTTCCCGGCGCGTACAGTGCGGCCGAATGCCAAAAAACTGGCCAAAATTAAAAAAAAAATGTATCTAATTAGGGATTTTTTTTGTTGAGTTGGCTTCTAAAAACCCGTAAGGATCATAAAATACTTAGAAATTCGTATATTTGCTTTTATCTGTTTCATGGTAGTAGTTGCAACTCAACCTTTGTTCGGGCAGCGTCGATAGCGATTTTATGTTACTGAACGACGCATGTGTTTAAAGCTTCATAAAAAATACAAATTAAAAGGAATTTCAATCGGATAAAGTGGAATCAACTGCTGAAGATAAGTAGAATAAGAATAACAAAGTTTTTAATAATATTTACACATGTACAGTAAATTATTGAAGCGTCAATTATTATAAAATTTGATCCAGTTGAAGCGTTAGGTTATGACACGTTCATATGCAAAAGTTAAATTGTTCCGCATTGTTCCGCCTTAAAAATTATTTTGGGTTGTAATATAATGTTTTTCGAATATATTAAAACAAAAAATAGCTGCGCAAACTTGCGCCATTTTAAAAAAAGTCTATTTAAAACATATGTATGTTGGTTGGATGTATTGGTTGAATTTGCTGTTATAACTGAATTTTATGTGAAACTACTAGCTAATATTATCTGACTATATTATTAATACTCAAATATTTAATATTCGTAGAGCTATATAAATTGTACCATATATAATTTAATTAAATATATAATTTATAAATTATTTTATAAATTATATATTTAATTAATTATTTAGGGTATTTTTTATAATTTTGACATCAGATTCGTAATCAGCGACCCCTAAAGCCTCGAAAGTGATATGTGACTCGATTGTGTAAAAAGTATATACAATTTGTTATGCCAGGGGGTGGTCAATAGGGGTGTAGGGGGTATTTTTTATAATTTTGACATCAAATTCGTAATCAGCGACCCCTAAAACCCTTAAGATTACAATTTGAAGCGCATTACTTGAATTTTCGAATTATGGCCATCTTTTTGGGATTCGGCCGCACTGTACGGCGTTGTCTTGGAATATGCTTATTGTTTCATTTTAAACAAACGACTAATTATCATTTCATTCTAAAAATATTATTTTTCATATAAGAAAAATATAGAATAAATCTATAAATGTAGGCTATGAAATAATCTATAAGTTTTAATGTATAAATCTCAATTTTACAGCAATTTCAACATAAACCAAAATTCCCTTGACATTTACAAATTATCTCCGTATAAATTAACAGAGTTACAGTACTGTAAATATGTTATTTTATTACATAGACGTCACGGACAACTAAACGCAAAATTTGAGTAACTCGTGACGTTCCTATTACCCTTTAATTAACTTAGACAAAATCTGAGTTCCTGTTGCTAGGAAATTAGTCCCGTAATCTCTTCAGAAAACCATTTCCTTTCATCTGTTACGTGCGGTTGCAAATTGTCAGCTTTATTATTTTCTTTGCTACAATTTGAATGACGGGTTATATTCCTATATTATTATATTTTTAGAATCAAATTATTTTTTCTTTGATTATGTTTCTTTGTATTGTTCAGGAAGTATGCTGGAATATTACTTTGTAACCTTGTTTTATGAGTAATACAACAATACAAATATTAATGTTATATTCGAAATTTCGAGACATTAGAATCATATTCAATTCCAGCTAAGTATACAAGAGAACAAATTTCAATTTTCGCTCGCTCTGTAGACGTCAAAAGCGGAATCAAATAATCTATATTTAATATCGGGAGATAAATGAACAGAAAGAAAAAGATCAGCACATTTCGAAATATAAGCGAGCTAATAAAATATCAGAACACAATAGGACTATCGTTATAAATAATACTCGAAATAGAAAGAGGAAAGATTAAAACGAAGAATCCTTTTCAGAGCTCTAGATTTTAACTTAAGTTACTTTTGAAAGATGAGAAGCATTATACTGCGGACTACTAAAAGTTACCTATTTTATATCACAATTGTTTCCACGTAAAAGCATTTATTTGTCGATCAAATCGAATATTCCATTTTAAATGTTACAATTACTTAGTAGGCACTCAAATTATTAAGCTGCATTTGATTTCTAAAATAGTTAGGAAAACATGTAGAAATGTTGAAAATGTATCTTATGCTTTACATGAATAGAGGTTTAACGATGTCCGAATCGCCGGGGAAATTACCAGCTAGTTGAATAGCCCGCTGCACAGAGGCGCGAAGCTATGCATGCACGTTAAACTGTTTATTGTGCATTAGAAACTATGGGTCTGTAATAAGATGTTGAATAATGAATTTATATTTTCTATATATTAAAATTTGTTATAAATATTTCATCTGAAATATTAAATAATGATTTTATAAATTTTAATAATATTCTCATAAGCTAATAACCACAACATTTTCAAGTTGGCAAATGAAATAAGTTATCATAAGAAATGTTCTGCTAACAAGATACATGTATATGAGATATAGAGATTATATGCAGGGAGGGTAAAAAGCTGCGGAGTTGAATATAGTCCCCGGAGACAAAGTACGACGAGATGCGAAGTCAATCTGCTCGTTACGCTGAGCACATTTGTACTTCGTGCCGAATGTCGGCTGGTAAACGATCTCGGATACTATGAATGCAGAGTTCGAAAATACGAGTCAAACTCTTTTAAAATACTCTGCATATATAAAACAACCTAATATAGTTGTATAAATATAATAATCATATCTTTAAATCATTTTGTATTTCAATTATTAATTTTTAACGAATATTAAATTCTGTCATAATGAAAAATTATGCTTCATAAATTATTGAAATTATACAGACTCATTATTAATGCCTATTGTTCGATGTGTTATTGAAAATATAATAAAATTATGCGATTAATGGAAAATGTAACATTATTTCAGATATGTTAAAGTTTATTGTCATAGCCTGATCGATGGCGGAAATATTAATATAAATAAACAGGACATTTTGTTACAGAAATTATAACCATTCAACTCCGTATGGAAGCGTGTTCAAAATAGTTTGGGATCAGTGAGAAGGGAAACAGATGGAGCGCAACGGAAAGTTCCAAAATTTGCACCCTGTCGCGTTGGCCCGATGACTGCCAACTTGATCCACGCTCCATTTAGACATCTGATATTGTATTCTCTGATTTCCTATTCTATTCGCTGAGTTAGTTCATATTTAAATTTTCTATTCTGCTAACTTTTGATTAACTATAATATTTTTTGACAGTGTGACAGTCTTTATGAATAAAGGCTAATCGTGATATGACAAACTTTTTTTATTAAATTTTACATTGTGTAGGTACTTGTACTTATTCATTTACGAATATAATATTAAACATAAATAGTAATAGTGACTTTTGAAAACAGAAATGTGGGAGTAAGATAATTAAAAACAACGTGATAGTAACCCACATAATATATTTTTAAGTACTTACCTAGTCAAAGCTATCTGCGACTCAATAATAAATTTGCAAATGTAAAGTATTTATCACTTTATGCTACACACAACACACGGGAGCAGCTATTATTAAGTTAGTCACCCCTTGAAACCAACACCCAAGTTGATAAGTTAAGCTCTCGAGAGACATTTGTTGAAGATATCAAATATTCAACTCCACTGGCTGCATTTTGAACATATAGGTATCACAAATACACACTTTCCAGATTCCATTATTTAATTACAAACCAGGAAGAAATCTCGAACATAATCCAATGATTTTAGTCGGTATAAATTATAGGACAATTGGATCATTTGTGGACGAGGATTTTCACAATTTCCCTCCAAAATAAGGAAAATCCCGGCATAGGCCGTTGTTTTATTGCTTGGGTCGAAAACATAAATCTTAAGAAGACTTCTTGTGGAGTCCCCGACGAGTGAGAGAAGTACCCTCGAACATATTTCTAAAACAGACGTATAACTCTAAGCTATGAGTGTAATAAACAAATGTAATTGGAATAAGAATTAATGTAAATGTTGAGGCCCTTTTAATAAACTTATTAGAAAGTGTTCTCCTTGAAAGTATCATCAATATCTCTAACATAAGAATCGTCAACGATAGAAAGGAATTTATGACTAGTTTACATACCGTTGAAGCTAGGAGTCCAATTAAACAATAAACTGATTTTATTTGTTCAATAACAAGATAGTTTGTAAGTTCTAAGTAGAGAATGCGCTTTGAAACTAAACAATTGTCTGTTTGGAGTTAGCTTGGCGTTTACTAGAAACATTTTGATGGCGGTTCACCGCAATCCGACGATCGTAAACATACAACTTCTTGGGATAACGACTCAATGTAATTAAGAGCGTATCTTTCCTAAAGTTATGGCCATGCTTTGGAAAGACTTGTTACAAGAAAATACCAAAGATAACATTCGTATTACTTACATTATTATTGAAGATAAAATAAAACAAAAGAAATATATAAATTATTTACAGAAATTACAAAAATACAAATACAAAAAAGATAGAAAATAATGTACACAAAACAGACCATAGCGACGTGTGTGACCATAGGAATACCGTATATAATAAAGTAGTGAATTATATTTATATTAGTAATAAATTCATGTGTTGCCAATAGTCGTATCAAAGCATGTGTGAACATCAAAAAGCCGCATATATAGCCGAATAACACAATTTCACCCTCCATCGCGTCATTTATTATTAAAGAACCTCACGCACCCACCGTTTGTCTACATGAAAGAACAACTTTTCATAGATATGTACCACTTTTACTAACATCCCGAGGAGGGTCTCGGGTACGCCTCATCGAGGCTGAGTGCAACCACAAATAACGACGACTTTAGGGACGCATAATGTTTTATTATACCCGTTTTATAACCGCAAAAGAAAGTAATTTTGCTCGCTACAAAAAGGAAACACTTCTTTATATATACTGGGATCCCAAACATACTAACTCGTATTTTAACTGAAGTACTAAAAAGTTCAATGCAATTTTTGTTAAAACTTTAATGTTAGATCTAGATACTACAGGAGATATAAATTTAAACTAAAACAATTTGCTACGAACTGCCTTTAAAATGTTCCTTGGAATAAAACAATGTAATCTCTTTTATTTTATTAAAAATACATATTTTATCAGAACTTTTACAAATTCAATGCAGCAGCAATTAAAAAATATATGCTAAGTAATACAATATTGTAAGAGAAAATATTTTTTTATTTAGTTCGCTTGGATATTATATTATTTGCTTTTCAAATTTCAAATTATGTTCTATTTTATCAGTATCGTAATACCTGAATATGTACGTTCATTTATTATGTGCAATTTCAAGACAGATAAAAGGATTGCAAGTTTGTCTTAGATAGAAGTATATGTGAAATGCAAACGGAAAGAGCTGTTACAGTCATCATTTCACTTTTTGAACTTTATCATAGAAGAAACAATTGACAATAAAGCCTTTAGTATAAAACTTGTTCAAAATTTAAAGCAACATGAGCCGTATTACGAAAGACGTAGATTTTAGAAACATTAAATGCGCAGGTAAAGTTGGAACGAATACTACTTGTAAACTCAGCCAAGCAAAGATACATTCAAACCTTTTCAAAAACTTTTATGAACGTGTGAGTATAATGAACTTTAGTTCGTTCTTACACGTTTTTGCAAAAGAGATGTGAGCGTTGTTTCTCTATAATATATGTTGTTTAATATGTTATATTTATGATGTTACCTACTTCTATTATTTGTACTCGGTGTACATTGTTATGTACCCATTCAGTCAGTAGGCACTGAATAAAAAGGTCAATACCAAATAAACTACATACATTATACAATAAAATATGATTTGAATGTATTTTTTAAACACACGATTTCTGTTCACAGCTGGTGGCAACGTTAGGAGGACGTGATGAAAAAAAGTCACACAAATGTATGCGCATAAAAGGTTCTCATTTATTTGATTTGTTAAATGTTAATTTATGTAAGTTAACCTCCTATTTTGTCTTTGTTTTGATACCTATGTATGAAATATAACACAGGAATAATACAATAAAAAAGGACAATCGTTATGAAATGTCTGGATATAACGAAGAGTGTACTCTGTCCACTTGGGCGGTACATGTTCGTCAAGCCGGCATAGCGGAGGTGACCATAGTAATAATGTATAATTTTGGATATTTTATATATGAATTCAAAAGGGAAAATGACCATCTTGTTTAGTTTGTTTGAATTCAACTAATTTAAATAGAAATTATTTAAATTAAACCGAGTGGCCCAACATGTTGAATTAGTCATTAGATCTAACACAAACATTACGGCAATATTATTACAGCATGTTGATGTTGCTTGTATTAAATAATGTGTATTCATGTCAGGGGGAAATGTAATCTCCGAAAAGTAGTTTGATTAAGTTAGGGGTAGCTTCCTGGCTGCCCCATAGTGTATTTTAAGAGGTTTTGATGGATGTGCCGACACGTGCTCGTGAAGGGTGCGGACTTGAATCAATAACTGCTTTCTCTTTATATATGTTTAAAGGTAGTGATTTCCTATACAATAATGTTTTTAGTACAGGTACTGTTTTAATAGTAAATTTTATAACGAACAAAAATAATATGAAAATGAAAAAATGGATAAATAAAATGAAAACTCATAAAATCAGCGAGGCTATCCTATTTCCAAAGTGAATATAAAAAATAATAAAATTGTATGCAAGCATTGAACCCTTTATAAAATCTCCCCTTCACCCCGTGGGCCTATCCTCTAACAACCCATTTGCTGCAAGTACCACTTGGCGAATTCAACGTAACCTGAAGTTAATTGAGAGAAAATTGAAACTAGAGATGTCTGAAATGGAACGGGCTACGTTAAAAATAATTGCCTATCGCCCTCTTCTGCATTTAATTTCCTAATTCTTGTTAGTAGCTGTTTAATGAATATTATTTTTAAACTCACAAGAACTCTGGAAATTTATTCTATCAAACGCAGCTTACAAATGTTTTTGAATTTTAAGTAGGTATATGTATGTTTTTTTACACATTTCCTCTAATGAAAGTTTTGTATAGAGTCGGAAAGGCGATCCCTGTTTATCATAATTGCCATCGTCCACCGTCTGGAATGAGTCCAGAAACGTTCTAAAAGTAAATTAAATTGGCTGTTAGGTCTCGTTTAAACAAACGTAACGAGGGACAGTGCTCAAAGCTGCACGTTTAGAAGCACCCTACGATACGAATGCACTTTAGATTGTGTGACCCGCCATTTTGTGATTGAAGATCATATAAAAACAGATATGGTATCATGTGACATACTCTTCAAATATTAAATCTTGTATGGCGCTGAATTTTATGTACTAGAATAAATAACTTAAAAACAAAAACACAAATGAAGACTTTAATTCAAATTTTATTACAATAAATGAACATTTTAATCGTTTAAAAAGCTGCCTAATAAATTATACATTATCTTTACAAACTTATTCATGAATCAAATTGTTTCACAACCTTAAGTTTGACTAATAAGTCAGTCAGAATTCAAATATGAGGCTTGATGAATGTTACTTTTTTTAATTGACTTTTTCTAAAATATTTTCAAACACAGTAAATTTATAGATGAATGTAACATGTTGCCCTACTAATTGAATTTCCAACTCAAACGTTTGAAACAGATTCTCTAATATGAAACTACCTACTTTGATTTTTACCGTTATTCAAAATAGTTAACAAATTTTGACATTAGATCGACTATACTTTAGACCGTCTCGTCAAATTAATGGAAAAATACATTTTAATTTGTATCAGTAATTTAATAGATATTGTTTTTAAAAAAAACAAGTTTAAGTATAATATGTAAATTACAAGGTAATCTAGAAAATAGACATATATTGTAGCTTAAAGCTAAACAAGGCAATTCCACTATCAAACGTTATTATAAGAAATATTATAATTGGTCTCAATGTACAGTCAAGCAATTTGATTCATGACCCCTATCAAACATTTCATATAACAATATCAAACTTTGTGGTTTCCGATTACTACTGCACTTATGACAGTAACAAATAACAGAAAAACTTCGGTTTGTCAGCATTTTGACATATACCATGCAAATTTCGACTTAATTCTACATAATAGAATGCCAAGCGAATTTATTACTAATATTATAAGGCGGGTTAAGAGTTAATTTGCTTGAGTGTACGTAATTATTAGAAATTCCATTATGTTATTTGCAGATATTTTTCCAATTGAAGTTGTTTTTATAACTTACTCGCATTCATTTATAATCAACCTCTATAATCAAACGTCATAATATATTAATTAAATCTAATTGTTAATCAATTAAATAAATATTTGTATTGTTACATGTTATATATAATGACATTAATTAAGTAATGTTAGGTATTAATTAAAATTTAATCAGAAAATGATCAGTTGAAAAGTGTCGTATGCGCAGCTACAACGGCTTGTATTATCGTGTTACGATGATTGTGAATAAAATCAGTGTAATAGTTATTTGTGTTGCTATCTCATTATCTTCACAAGCTGGTATGTAGTTAATAATTTATATTAATCTAACTAATTTAAAGGAGGGGAAACTTAAAATAATTAAAAACAAACGTGATATTAATCCGCAAGTTTTTTAAAATTAGGTAAATCATGTACCTGAATAACTTGAAACAATGTTATATTATTCTAATTAAACAGCTATTAACTCAAATTCGAAGTTATGATGAATTTTGTATAACTAAGGATGAAGTAGGTATTCTGTTAAATTTGTCATTAAGGTAAGATATAATAATTTAATATCTAAATATAGCATACATGAATAGCAGTAACACATTTATCAACTTATTTTACTGAAACATATACCTACCTACATTTAGAAACATATTTTCATTTAAAAAAAACAACGCTTATTCTTAAATCTTAAAACTATAGATACTTCACTTTATTTGGAAACATAATGAATAGTATGGATTTGTAAATTTGTAAAATTTGGATGGTGTATAAATATGTATAAATAAATAAACAAATAATAAATAATTTCACAAGTTAAGTTGGCACGCTTCTTCGATAAGCCGTTGTGTAAATATTTGTTTTTTTTTTTGTTTGATTCGAGATACAATATCGAAAGGTTGGTGTTGTAATTTTTGTAACATCAACAAATTGTAATTTGAGTCCAGAATATTTTTATGTGTTTTACTTATTTCATTATTTTTCTTCTTAGGTAGCGAATGCGATAGATGCATACCAGTTGAACAATGTCAATTAGTGTATCAGATGTCCCAAGCTGAAAAGTCTCGATTTATGAGCGCGAATCTTTGCCAAATTCGTCTCGGCCCTAGATTAACTGGAATCGCTCAAGGAGATCGTGTAATATATTTTAAATTTTATTTCCTTAGGTCCACTAATCGCAGACTATATACCTACTGTTTATTCTATACATTTGTATAAAAATTATTCAAAAAAATAAATGTTAATGTATGTGGACAGTGAGATTTATATATGTATGTTATGTACATTTTTTATTCATTAGATGTTCGTGGTTTAAAATAAAAGATATAAAAAAAGCTTATATATAACTTACCACAATATTTATTTATTAAAATGAAGATGAACGCGTTCTAGTTTAAAATCAACTCAAGTAATACGTTTCCATGCTGGGCTACTATGTAAAAAATAATAATAAAATCTGAGACGCTCCCAGCGGAGCAACACTAATAAAAAACATGCTCAGTAGCGCATTAATTACGTATGACACAAAATAAAAGCAATATTTTTCAATCATCTTGAATACTATACCATTTAATTCTTTTTCTTTTGTTAAGGTATGTTGCAGTGTAATAACACCACACACATACTCACAAAACACAATTGTATCGAGCAGTTATCAACAAAATTTCAACAATGAATTTAATGGGCCGCAGTTTGGTGTAAATACAGAGGGCGTACAAAACCGCAATCCCAGTGGATTTCAGTTGAATCGGAATCAAAATTTTAATCACTATAACACACGATCTCTAAGTAACGGTCAATGCGAGCTTATATCAAACTTCCCTCCTACTCCTAATTCGGGATGTTGTGGCCGAGAAGTATCTGGTGTGGATAGGACTACTGGTAAGTATTAAGTGTTAGATTTATTATTTGTCTGTTAACCTATTAATTAAGTTCAGAAATTGATAGTTTTGACACACTCTCGGTAGAGCCTGAGGTAGTATTACCGCTTTTAGACGTAACATTATCAACGTGACCACTGTCCAATGAATTTGTCTCGCCGAGTAACATACACCAGCTTAAAATCAAATATCAATTTTATTATTATTTGGAATTATAAAAGATAATTCATTTCCGTTTCAACCGTTTCATGGTTTTCTTCCAATTCTTCAGGTACCACACCCACAATGTCTATTAGCACTTCTTCTACAACTCCTGTTAAAACTCCAGCACTCGCACAATTTTCTAGCACGACACGAATATTGACTAGTACCACACCTATTAATTGGTTAAATTATTTTATGGGTCGTACTACGTCGGCACCACGCACAATACGTTCAAATTCTAATATTACTGTTGATAACAGAATTACTGGTATGTCTTTGTAAATAACTATAATGCAATAACTTATATGTATTTTAACATTGGTGAACAATTTAACTATTGTTATAAGTTGTTTATTGAAATTTAATTTTAGGTGGGAAAGTAACAGAAATTGATCAGTTCCCATGGACAGTTTTAATTCAAGCTAAATTTAGATATAAGCAAGAAATACAAACGTTTAATTGTGGCGGTTCACTAATTAGTTCCAAATTTGTAATAACTGCTTCGCATTGTGTTTATGAAGATGGTTCTCCACTACAAGGGTGAGTAAAGAAAATCTGGTGCCTATTGCTAAAAAGAAAAACAATTTAAAATAACTTACTATTTAACCCTTACTTATTACTTTGTCATTGCCTAGAACAGTCCTGCATTTTACCTTAAGAAGCCAGAAAATAGTCATGTACTACCAAAAAAAAAAACAAATGAAATAGTATTAAAGTTAACATTAGCATAGTGTCGATGAATACAATTTAAACAATTCAATTTCAGTGTTGAAATATATTTAGCTGAATACGACAAGCGAACGTTCCCCACGGATTGTGTGAACAGTTACGGCGAGTGGAGGTGCATTCAAAACATTATTATGCAAGCTGAAGATGTCATCTTACATCCACAATTTGATGATGAATCACTGCAAAATGATATCGCATTAATTAAACTCCAAGGAAATTCACCTTATAATGGTGTGTATTAGAATATATTTGTATTTATGTTTACATTTGACTGTTGTTATTCGCTGTTTAGAAATATTTTAATGTTATTGGCTTATTCTCATTGGTTGTTATCCCGAATCCTCGTGAATCTGTTTAATATGACATTTTAACAATATACTAACTTGCGAAGTGATGAAAACCAAATGCGAGACTTGTGACTGAGTGTTGGAAATTCCTTGCATCCCGCATAAGATAATTGACGGCCATTGTAAATACTAATCTAATAATGTAGGTAGAATTACAAACTTTATAACTTTTACAGATTTTATTAGACCGATTTGTCTTCCAACAATTGATGTTGATTCCACTGACCTAAAAAATCTACCATTAACTGTAGCTGGATGGGGTCGTGATGGACCTTATGTCTCAAATACGAAGCAATACACAGTCGTCAATTTGGTACCACAAAAAGAATGTCAAAAGTATTATGGTTATCTCACAAGAAGACATTTGTGTGCTGCTGGAAATTCTGGTGAAGACACGTGCAAGGGAGACTCTGGAGGGCCTTTAATGATGTTTTATAAAGGGAAGTATTATATTGCTGGGATCGTTAGTGGCAAAAGGAAAGACTCGCCTTGCGGTTCAGCTGTACCGTCACTTTATACCAATGTTTATCATTATTTAGATTGGATTAGAAGTGTTATTAGGAATTAAATGAAATTATGTGGATAGATGCTTACTAAATTTAGCTTTATTTCACATTTCAAAAGTTACGCACCATTAAAATGACATAGGGAATATTAAGGTAATTTAAATGTATTCATCTAAACCTGCAATTGCACTCCATTAAATCATACTTCCGTAGGCAGACACTCGTAACTCACTGGTTTACTAAAAGAATTTTAGCTCTGCGAGTCTTCAACCGTGAATAAACTTTTATGAACTGAAAAATATAGCTTCTGAAATTCGAGTGCGCTATATTTTTGTGCAAATTTTTTTCATCGTTGCTGGCAGGCTTGTCTGCGTTCACTCCCGTTAAATAGCGGAGTCGAACCAACGGCGCCAAGTGCTGCCATGATATATCGTTTATAAAAATAAAGATACATGACATATTGTTTTTTCTTTTCGGCTTTTTATTAAACAAAATCTGAGTTGCATGCATATTATGTATATATTTATATAGATACATAGAAGATGAATGAACTGAAATTTGTTCGTATTATCAATAAACATAGTATTGTTTTTTTATGTGTCACTTATCTTAATATTAACTAGAACAAGCAAAGTGTGATTGATGATGATATACGAGTATGATGTGACCCGACACATAACATTGTGGTTACGATTAAGCACATAATTTGATAGTAATTTGTTAATGATATTACAACATAATATGTCCATTAGATAATCTGTTAATTATCACCATCTGCTACAAATCTATAACATAAGCTAATCTAATATTAATAAAACATTTTTGCGATGCTACTTTTTGATGATTTGCAATTATATGTAGTGTTATATCTACAAAATTACGTACAATATTTTACATAAATATTTAGACGTTCCCACGACTATGTTTTCTTGGAAATATGACCATTGTATTTCGTATTTAATATTAATTATGTCTATATGAATGTTCAAACATTAATTAAATCAAAAAGAATCATTAAACCTAATAACTATATGTAGGTACTATAGTACTTTAAGACATAAATTCGCGGTTACACGAATATCACGGTTTTGATTCCCGGTCGAAATAAATATTTGTAATATTAACCTATAAAATATATTATGTTATGTGTGTGGTAGTATTCATCGTATTATTGTAATTATTTCAATTAACAGACGTGAATAACGATTTTTAACTCTTCTCTCAAGAACATTTGCTCAAGAGCGAAGCAATAAATCCGTAATGTACATTTAAAAAATATATAAATAAGGATGCGCAAATATCTCCATATAAGTAACTATCCCTATAACGCATTGCTATTAACGGTAGGGAACACAATCCAGCCAGAAGAACACTCAAATGAGCAAACACTATTATCAGAACGGACGGCAGAGGGCTTGCAGATTTCCCAGGAGTACCCTTCTCCTTAAAAGTGTCGGCCGAATGACCGCTATTCACTGCAGAATCGGCAAACACGTTTTCCTCCTAAACGATGGATCGCCATATTAAAACAAGAATTATCGATTTTTCACTAATGTTTAGCTTGTTTTATTACATATTAATCATATTGGATTCTGATAAAATCTAAAAAGAATCGTCTTATTTTGTCTACAAAAATAATTTCCACAAACCCCGCACCGGTGAACATAAAATAAGAATCGAATGGTGTCATAATTTGTTGAAGCTATCACTACGGTTTTCCTATACACCAAGTTGACAGTTCACGGATTCTATACTCGAGAAAAAATTATTTAAAATCAATGCGACAAATACATAGTGCCGTATATCAGAGCAGAGTGTCACAATTAGCAGCATCCCCATCGGGACGTAGACGGTCATTTATTTCCCGCGAATCCCCCGCTGATTCAATTTCGAAAAACTCATTTAAAATACAAGATTTTAAATTGATTTAAATTTGTTCGTTGTGAATTGTTAGAATACACGTACATTGTGAATAAAATAATATTTTTATTCCACCCAATAATCTTTTTTTGGCGTATATAAGTCTAATTCTTTTATTGTGGTTTTTAGTAATTTTTTGAATCTGATCGTAAAGGAGCCAATCCCGTATTAAGCCAACCAGAAATACAAGATTGTTTCCGTTCAATAGGTTTAATCTCTCAGATGGGTATTCGTGCTGAAATCATTCCCTTTTATTGGCGTGTCTTTGTTCAAGCATTTGACATTTTCATCTAATGTCCCTAAAACTAATAATTTAATTTTGTAAATGATTTAATTTTTAAAGATTTTTTTATTAGAGTAATGAAGTGAAAAAAAATTGATAACATCAATTTATTTTATTTCTATAGAAAAACTTAAGAGATAATCTCCTTGAAAGACACTTTTTTGGCACTTTATCAAATACAATGTCCGTTATAACAATAAAAATAGTGAAATGAATTCATCATAAATATGCAACGACATCCGAAACCCGTTTCATATGCATCAGTCGTGGACATAAGACCAAGGATCGTGTTCACGCTGCGATTCTGTTTATTTACTTACTTCGCGTTCTCGCAGAAGGAGCTCTTTATTTCGTTAGCACACTTCACCTAGTATTGTCATTAACAACAGGTATGTTTATTTCTATTTGTATTAATTAAATAACTTTTCAAAAAGTATTAGGAACTAATCTAGTTATTTAAAGACACGATGCGACTCACTGTGCGTTTATTTCGATTATATTATTCATGCATTAAATTATTCTACTTTAATTTGAATTGTCATCTTTTAAAACTTTTTGCGACAGCTATAAAGAATTCGAAACCGTGTCGGATTAAAATAATAATCTTGATAGTAATCCGCAAAAAGTCAATTAACAATTTTAGCTGTACACTATTTTGTATAATTTTGTCTTCAATAAATTAATTTTTTTTCGTTACTCATTTATAAATACTTATATTTATTTATTTAAACGCGCTTGTCTCAGAAACTAGTAGGCAGATATTTAAAAAACTTTTTTTTTACGTAATAAGGGGAAATTGTTAATAAAAATTATCACAAACCACAGAAATACTAAACATCGTTTTTTAAGTTAAAAAAAAACTATTAAAGATTTCTTTTATTTATATATTATCAATATGACTTTTTAAAATATTTAGATGCATTAAATTCTCACATACTGAAACTGTATAACCCAATTATTTTAATAGATGCAAAATGTCAATTTGCCGCGTTGTGGCGATAACAGGATGTGATAGCGGCTTGGGTTGGGCAATAGCAGCCAGGTCAGCAAGAGAAGGCCTAATCACAGTAGCTGGGATGTTCAACGGTCCTGATACACCAGCAGCTAAAGCTCTAGCTAAACTTAATGCTCATCCATGTCCGCTTGACGTTACCAGCCCCACCAGCGTTACGTCGTTTGGAGAATATGTTAGGAAACTACTTAATGAAAATCCCACTTATCGTAAGTTGTTATTTAATATGTGCTGCTTTCTAATCATGTTTATGTAAAGATTATAATCTCGGATTATTTATTAAATTTTGTAGGTTTATACGCCATAGTAAACAATGCTGGTGTAATGACAATAGGTGACTTCGAATGGAACACCCAAAGCATATATGAGAATTTAATTCAAGTCAATTTGATGGGCACTTTAAGAGTCACCAGTAATTTCTTACCAGATCTGAGAAGATCCGCTAAAGAGGTGGGATATTTCAAAATATAGTAAATTTTAACGGTGAATAACTCGGTGTCGTACTTTGCCTTAAAGTTAAACAAAGTACGACCACATAGGTACCAAGCATAATATAAGCACAGCATGTCAGGTGTAGATGCAGAGTAATAAGTCACGCGCACTTTTTGTTAGGGTATTATGAGACCACGCATAATAAACATAGTGAGTCATTGTGGACTGCAGCCGCTACCAGGCTTCGCTGCATATGGAGCGAGCAAAGCTGGCGTTCTTTCCATGACAAAATCATTGCATATTGAACAACAACCTTATGGAGTCAGCTCTGTTGCTTTTATACCAGGTGAATACTGATATAAATTAAAAACTTTACCGAAATGTTTGTAACTTAACAAAAAATTATTTATTTCATATAAAAGGTGGGTTCGTCGGTCAGAGCAATATAATGAGCCAACAATCTAAAGACGGTCAAACAATGCTGGAAAACTTAGACCAAGAACAGACTGCAGTTTATGGGACACGACTTACATCTCTAATAAACTATTTAAATGCAGGACGAAATAAAGTACCATTTGACGCTGTTAAAGACACAACTATTATAGAAACGTTCGCCAAAGCGCTCACAGATGATAAGCCAAAACAAATGTATAAAATAGAACCCTGGAGATATAAATTGTACCATACACTATTCAAATTGAATTTACCAGAAATAATACATAATTGGTTAACGCGTAAGTTTTTGAGTTTTCCAATATAGTTTTTTTTTATACATATTTTAGACATTTTTTAAGCATGTTCACGTTATTAGTCCAACGGGCTAACGTAGTTTAGTCAGTTACTAGTACTCTCCATGATACGACGTATTTCTATGCTTAATCAATTGGTTGTTTGATTCAAATTTTTTTATTTACTTATTTTTAGAACTTATTTAATAGATATTCCTAATGAAAGTTTTTTAAAATTATATTAAAAGAGACAAATAAATAATTAATAGTATAAGCAATATGTTTTATTTCAATGATTGTATATCTAACAGTAATCAAATATAATAATTACATTATTATTGTTATTATAAAAAACAATGTTTTATAATTAACATTGGTGACAGTAGTCTTATCCTCGCCAACCAGTGAAAGAAGGAGATCTAAAACAAAAGAACATTATTTATTGTCAAACAATGTTAAAACAATTATCTACCACTTCTAAGCAATGACTTGTTGTTTATGTTATATAATATAATGCGACCTAATTTAATTTAATTTTTATTATTACTTTTTCTCTGCACCAAAAAAAAAAATGAATGAAATGATATACATAGTTTGATCACCACACATAATTCTATTTGTTATTTAAGAAGCTTAAGTTTATTTCAAAATTCCAAATCCAGCACTTAGGTCTGCCGTTAGGTTAGGTGTATGGCCGGCCTTAGTTACGTTTGTGATGTGCTTACAAGAAAGAGAAAAAACAAAACATCTGTACATACGTGTTGAAAGGTTGACTCCGTGCTGGTTGCTGTTGGGCAGATTGTTGAGCAAGATTACCAAAACCTATCGTATTCTGTGTGGCGAGATTTTCAAATGTCATGTTTGATTGTGTCGGTTGTCCAAAAGCTGACGCTGAAACAGAAACAAAGAATTGAAGTTAAGCATTAAAAATTAAACAGTATGGAATACACTTATCACGTGATTTTTTTACACCGCGTAAGAGTAAAGTATTGAGTTTAGAAATTGACATATAAACTTTAGATAGGCTATAAAATGAATTTAGAAACTTACAGGGTGAAGTCGATCCAAATACACTGCTGCCTGGAGAAGTGCTGCCAAAAGCCGAACCTCCAAACGTAGCTGCACCACCAAAACCACTCGAAGGACTTTTATTGAAACTACTGAATGAACCGAACCCGCCGGCGCTGCTACCAAACCTTCGAACAAAAATTTAATGACTTCAGGCTTTGTTGGAATCTCATATGTTAACGAACACAAAAATATTTACAAAATAATTACATGTAAAACTTAACGACACTTACCCAGTAGACTGACCAAAAACAGGCTTGGCACCGAAAACTGGTCCCGCTCCAAAGGTCGGCGCTTAAAAAACAATATAATTTTGATAACATATTTCGCAAAAACTAATAAATAATTTAAAAGATCGTGTGTGGCTCATTATCGTTTTTATTTACAACTTTTGTGATTCCGCTGTCATGACAGCCGTGAAACTTTTTAAACATCGAACCTAATTATTCAGATCAATTATACATACATGACTGTTGTTGTGGGGTTCCGAACGGCCCAGCAGTTTGTGCTGGATTCGCAAAGGCCTGACCAGGTGGCACAGTAGCACTGAAGCTACCACTGCCAAATACAGATTGCGCCTGCGTCGGTTGACCTATTTATAATAATTATCATATCAATCTTAAACGTGGCTAATTATTAAAAGATATACAATTCACAAGAATAAATTGAAGCAAACGATAAACTCAAATTTGTAGACGTGGCACTCAACACGTTATTTATTATTTTACTAATTTTATAAAATAACTCATAACTTGATAGCCAATAACTCTAAAACTCAGTCGGACGATGAAACAAATCAACTTACTAAATGAAGATCCAAAACCAGACGAAGATGTCGTACTCGTACCCCAAATGCTACTACTCGCATTATTTTGGCCGTAAGTATTACTTCCGCCGAAAATATTAGAAGCTGGTTTCTGACCAAAGGTATTGCTTGAACCAAATACACTGCCTCCTCCAAAGATAGAACCACCAGATGTGTTACTGTTACAGAATAAATATATAGTATTACATTGTTACAAGTGTTTTAAAGTTAACATCGAATACTGAAACTAACCTGGAGCTAAATATATTCCCAGCATTGTTACTTGATACAGAACTTGGTGAAATGCTAGCTGACGCAAATAAGTTTGCTTCAGCTCCTCCAAATGGTGAGGACTGGCGACCTTCATTTGATGTTCCGAAAATAGACGCTCGAGTAGTTTGTGAACCAAATACGGACGCTTGTGTTGTATTTGTTGTACTACCAAATATTGAACTTTGTGTGGGAGTTGGCGTTCCAAATATCGAGGATTGGGCGTTTGGCGAACCAAAGACAGAAGTTTTAGCTGTAGGCGTTGCAGAATCAAATACAGACGCTACCGTTGTGGACGTACCAAAGATAGAATTAGTAGTAGGAGATGTTGGCGAACTGAATATTGAAGGCTGTGTAACTATTGACGAGTTGTTAGCAGATGCCTGTAAAACCGCGTGCGAACCAAACACAGAAGGCTGTGTGGTCGATGAAGACGCACTAAACACAGGTTGCGCGGTCGATGAGGACGCACTAAACACAGAAGGTTGCGTGGCCGATAAGGATGAACTAAACACAGAAGGTTGTGTAGTCGATGTAGATGAACCAAACACAGAAAATGGAGCTGTAGAAGTGCTAAACGCCTTTGTAGTTGTTATATCGAAAATTGACGACTGAGTGGTCACCGACGAGCCAAAAGCAGAGGTGGGCGTAGAAGATACTGTGGATCCGAAGACGGAAGTAGATGTCGTATCTGTGGTCCTAGCAGTCACGGTACTAACTGGTGAAAGTGTATCTGTAGAAACAGATGGTGACTGTATACTAGATGGTTGAGCAGTTTCAAATATTGACTTAGGAGTGGGAACACTGAACACCGATGATGTGGTAGTAGCCGCTCCAAAAACTTGTTTGGTTGAATGTTCACTTGGTTTTGAAATAATACTAATAGATACTTCAGGAGTTGTTGTTGTAGTCGGACTAAATATAGATGAAAGTTTCGAACCAAACATTGATCCACTTGCAGGTGATGCAGGCGTTGCAAACACAGACCCTACCTTTGTTCCTTAAAAGAAAACAATAATTTTAAATAACAATAAAAACATTAATCTTAAAACAGAGCATTTGAATACAACTAAATATCTTATTTACCAGAGGCGGTTTGATTAGCATTAGAAGTTATAGTGGAATTTAGCGGACTTCTAAGGGTATCTTCCTTTGTTTCGCTTGGCATTTGTGATGACACTGAAAATTTTCATTTGATATAAATAAAACAGAAATTATATTTTACATGTCCATTTAAAATCTATCATTACACTTACAAGTAGAAGTCGTTGCCATGCCTTGTTTATTTTCCGTCGAAGTAACAACACTCTTTTGATCAATTACTACAGAAACTTTTTCCGATACTTTTGCAGGTTGAGCGACTGGTTTCGTCAAGATTTTTACTTCAACTTCGGATTTTGGTTCAGTCCTAACAATATCAGGAATTTTTTGAGCTTGAGCTGAACCAAACAAGGATACAGGCTTTGTTGCAAAAATACTTTTTTCTTCCTTTGGCTCCGGCTTTTTCACAGTTACTGTAATTGTACTATCAGATTTCTTTTCATTTTTTTGTAACGCTTCTGATTCTCCAGTTTCAGCCGATTGTGATTTGCTTGAAAGCAGAGGGGTAGATGTAGACCATTTATTATCTGTGACGCTAGTAGGTGCGAATGAATTAGTAGATAGTGATTGAGAAAGGCCACCGAATTGCGTCTTAGTATCTGAAATGATAATATAACTATTAATAAAGAACAAACATAGTTTATATATTATTGGTCAAATAAGTAATACCTTTAATTACAGACGATGGTGAACAAATCTTAAGTCCCAAAAATGTATTTGCATTGGTAGAATCCGAAGGTTTACTTTGTAGGAGATCTTTTAAAACTGAAGTCTGTGATGTAGAGCTAGCAGTATTAACAGTTGGTACCGGTTTAGGTATTGTAATCGCTGGTTTTTCTGGTTCTACGATAAATAATAACAAAAAGTAGAAGCGATTCATATAAATTTAAAATTACACCTTGTAACCTTACCATCAGTAAATAAAGTTCGTGCAACATTAGCAATGCCAGAAGTAGGTGCCGTTTTGGATGGCAACACAGGACTTCCAAATTTTGTTATATCAGGGTTTCTTTCAGTATTAACTTGCTGAATCTTTGATATTGGAGGGGATGTGATCGATTGCGTAGATACTGGTGGCACAGCTATCGGAGACGCTGCTTTTGGGGGAGCTGCAACCGGCTTGATATCTGTGAAAAATTATAATGATCAAACAAAACATTACATAACTTACCTAACCATTTAGTTAGGTAATGATTGCAGATGGTTTTGAATATAAAATTAAACATTTTATATTTAAAATAGTATATATATTATGTACAGAGTTTCTGCTTTTAACTCACTATATATAGAATTGAAAACGTAAACTCTTCACAAAATAATTTACAGACAATTTTTCTTACCTTTCTCTTCTTTCAAAGATGCCTCATTTACTTGCTTAATATTTTGTTGTTTAACAACTTTATCTTTTAAAGTTTTTTCATATTTCGATCTTAATGTAGCATAATGCTGTCTCAATTCCACATTAACAGGTTTAATTCTAACAGTTTTGTGATCAGCTAACATGTCCCTTAGCGCGTCTAACTTCTGTGTTGTAAGACCTGACACTAGATTATTGTTGTTTTGTGGTTCAATGCTCATATTAAGGAGATTTTTTGACAAGTTAGATAAGGTGTCTCTGTTGGAATAAAAACATGTGGTTTAAAAAATAACATGACCCTTGGAGTTTGATAGAACTCTATGTTCTAATAATATACCTACACATAAGTTAGTTGAAACAAATTACAAACTTACTTTTTAAACGGCGTACTTCTTAGCAAAGAAGTCTTCCACGGAAGTGAGTCACATTGCTTAAGGGTATTTTTCAAAGCCTTAAGAACTGCTTCCTGTCTACTCAATATCGCCTGTTGTTTTACTAGCGGGTAATAGACATCATCTAGTATTGGGCGTATCATTCTAGGTGTTCTTCTAAAATGGAAATAATTGTTTTTATTAACGCTGTAGAAATCACATACTTCTAGTTCTAAACCCGATATTATAAAGAAATAAATATTTATTTTAAACATATTTTGTTTAAGTAATTTTGTATCAAAAATTTTAGATATCGTTCGTAAATTGACATCCAATTCAAAATAAAACAAAAATAATTATAATTATATTACAAATTAGTACTACTGTTATAAACTAAACGGAGTTTTAATTACAGGATAAGGTGAAATAGAAGTAAGGAATTATTTAAAAACTACATAAAAAAATAACAATAACAAATGGTTTGATTAAAAAATAACTTACTTATCATTATAATCATCCCTTGATAACTGAGTCCATTCATAATCCAAAGCTTTTTGCGCCTGATCCAATTGCATTTCCACGTGATATATGCGATTACATATTGATGTTATACGTTTCGTTGTCAGCAGATCTGGTTGGCCACATTGTTGTAGTTCTTTAGATCTAAAATAATAAATTTTAATCAAACCGAATATTTTCATCATTAAATATCATCACACCACTGCTTTGGTCTAAGCCTGTTAAATATTTAAGAATAACAATGTCATATTTATTCAAGCTTAGAACATTGATATTATTTGTCAAAATAGTGGCTTTCAGGAAATGTTAAATTAATTCAACAAAGGTATATTAAGGCACAGCGCATCCTGGTTTAGGCCCAGATAATTGTTATATTTTATTTAATAATATAATTGTATAACTTACTCATCATATGTTCTTCCCTCAGCAACAACGGCACATGTACGCACTAATTCCAGTTTCAACTGAACAACGGCCGTTCGTACTTCTTCCAAAGAACAATCTCGTTTTAAAGTTTCCGTGTTCAACATACTTAGATCTAACGTAGGCTCAGACGTATCCACTTCCTTTGATAACTGTAAAGTAAAAGTTGAGCCTCATATATTCCTTTAAAAATTGCGCCCGAAAAATCGCTAGATATAGTTTTCCAAAATCGCGTGTAATATCAATGTAACTTTGTATATCACACTTATATCTTTTAGGCATAAGTACTAAGTTAGTGCATATGTTATTTGATTTTTTAAAGTATATAAACTAATTTAAAAGTTCCTTGCCATGGTCAAATGGCTGTATTAAAATAATCAAAATATTTTTTTGGTAAGACAAATAGTCCTTTAAATTAATTTAATTACGTTCACGAATAACTTAAGACAATATTGTTATATAATGTTATTACCTGAGCTTGTGTAATAAAAGATGTAGTCATAAAATTATATAATTCCGTTTGAAAATCATTAACTTCCTTTATAAGCATTGAGGTTAACTCTTTATTCGCTTTGATGGCAGCTCTTTCCTTATCTTCTTTGATTTTGTGTGCGTTTTGTTCTGCAGTCGGTGTTAATGTTTGGGGTGTTTGAGGTGCCTTAGAAGGTAATGTAGTTGGTGGCAAAGTTGACTGACCGGCCAATTGATTTGAAATGTCTTGGTTCAATATCTAAAAAAATTATTTTTAAAAAAATATTACTATTGCAATATAAATTATTTACAATTGAAGGATTGCAATAAAGTTTCAATTCAAACATTTCAAATAACAATATTAGATTTGCTTTCGAAATTTGCAATGTAGATTTTAGCTTAGAATATTAAAATATCAAGTGAATTCAGTTGACCGTACATAAGAAATAAATAAGGCAAAACATTTTACAATAAACGTAAATTATTATAGTACGCCAATGAATTTCATTATATATAGTCCTTCAATATTTGTGTACCTCAAATTAATAAAAAAATACATGTAAATTTAAAATACAAATAATACATACACTTTGTACTTGCGGCTGTGGAATACTTATTTGTGCTGGCACCAATGAACTGATATCAATTCGTGGAAGCTCTTCATACTCAGGTAATTTTGGCATGCCACTTGTTAGTGATGAACTGAATGCACTGAAGCTCGGCAGCGCCGGTGGAGACATCACTTGAGCTTGCGCTTGTTGAAGAGGCGGCTAGAAGTTGAAAGAACAATTCTATATTAAAATAAAGACCGGTGTGAAGTTAGCAGCCAATTTTCGGCAGCCAATATAACCCGACCAATTTAAATAGTTAAACATTAAAATCCATATACCTAATTAAATATTGTAACTAACCATCCTTAATGAATTCCAGACATATTAAAATACTGTTAAGGGTTAATATAGTACAAAAAATAGTTAAATTGATTTATAGATAATGTGTTATACCAACTGAAGTGAAGCCAATTAAGAAAGGTTTTTCAGGCAGATAGAAGCTGCGGCAGGAAGTAGACTATATATCATCTTAAAGAACATATATAGGAGAATGTATACGCAAAATTTTATCAGAGCATCACGACGCAATTTTGAGAAAATGAATTTTAAAAATAAAATATTTTTTTGCAATAAAGATAGTGATCAACTATATAATACCAAGTACTATAACTTTTTGTTCTGACGATATATTTTGATGAAATTTTGATATAATATAGCTTACATATCCAGATATAGATTTAGTATAAGGTTAGTAGCCAATTCATAACAGGTTAAAAATAGGACTTTTTTCCGACATCTCACATTCAGACCCTCGAATCATGAAGACAGAAGCTGCGGCAGGAAGTAGACTATATACCATCTTAAAGTACATATACAGGAGAATGTATACGCAAAATTTTATCAGAGCATCACGACACAATTTTGAGAAAATGAATTTTGAAATTATAAAAAATGCTTTTTTTCGAAAATTATGACAAATCAAGTTCGATAACTTTTTATTCTGACGGTACAATTTCATGAAATCTGGGCACAATATAGCTTAGATATCCTAGATATGGATTTACTATCCAGAATAAACATTAATTTTTGCTGAAAGCTGTAAAACGTCAGCAGCCAATTGAAAATAGGTAAAAATCACTATTTTATCGTATCTTTAATTCAGACCCTCGAATCATGAAGACAGAAGCTGCGGCAGGAAGTAGACTATATACCATCTTAAAGTACATATACAGAAGAATGTATACGCAAAATTTTATCAGAGCATCACGACACAATTTTGAGAAAATGAATTTTGAAATTATAAAAAATGCTTTTTTTCGAAAATTATGACAAATCAAGTTCGATAAAAAATATAATTACGAATATTAAGACATAATTACGATATTCTCCTAATTAATTAGTATTGTGACACTAATAATTAGAAATAATAATGAAAAATATTAACGGTTATGTAAGCAACAAAAAAAAAAAAAATAAAAAAAAATAAAAAAAAGAAATATAACGATATAACAAAAAAAAATAAATAAAAAAAAATTACGTTGATTTAGGAAGTGGGCATATCTTATTGACTGGGCGTTTTAAAAAACCCTTTGACGTTTTTAGCGTAACAACCCTGATGTGATTATCAGGTCCGGGATGTACTTGATGCACTCGAGCAAGA